>CM035413.1:78110854-78145854 GCA_020310875.1 Ceratopteris richardii
CAAAAACCCTAATTGTAAGTCATTTTTTGAAGGAAAGAGAGTACAATGTCGTTCATCTTACTTCTTTGGCTATTATTTTGGATACACATTTTCTCCTTTCATTTTTTTTTCTTTTTTCTTTTTTTCTTGGGGGAAGAGTTTAGTCTTACAAAATACTCTCTCAATAAGTGGAAAAATAAAAAAAGAAAAAGCACATACACACACACATTCAAGCGAATCTTTTTATCCTTCACATTCAAGAGAAAAGGATCGATCATGTATTACCACTACACCACATAAAGTAGAAAAAAAAATATTTATCTCTTTATTTCTTGATGCAAAATTTTCAAATTAAAAGGGAAGACAGAGAAGACCATTAAAGGGTGATATAGAAGAGGCCAACGATCTTATTTTTCCTTCATGGGAGATTCATTTACTCTTAAGATGACTGTCTTGACCACCAAAGAACCAAAGTCTTGCTTCTGCTTAAAGGGAGTGGTACTCATATAAATTTTAATTCTCTTACCTATGCATTCTAGGGATTTTTCCATAGACCACTCCTTACGAGAATTAATAAAATTTGTTGCTTATGGTTCCTTCTAGATTCTCCAAAGGGGTTCTCCTCTATTCTCCAAAGAGGTTCTCCTCTTATTACATTTATAAGTGCAACAAAGCATCCTATTGGATCCCCTAGAGGAGCTTGCTTCCAATTGATTGCACGATTCAGCTTGAGGATTTTCTAAATTCCCAACCATATCATGTTTCTCTTGGAACGGAAAAAAGAAAAGATGACCAATGTCTTCTTGTGCAATGAGGAGACACTTACACCAAGGAGTGTAATAAAAGAGTCTGTTTGCTTTGGCATTGGTCCATATACCCTGCCCCTATGAAAAATTTTCCATGGAAGGATTTCTTTCTTTCTCTTCCTCAACAAGTGTCATAGCGTTTGGAACTTGAAGTCATACCTCATCCAAGGCCAAGATGTACACTACTTCTCATAAAGAAAGGGTGGAACAAGAGCAGCTACTATGAATGAATAGACTCCAAATGCCCACTAAGGATGGGAATTGGAAAAGGACGGCCCTAAGGTGAGACGAAAAGATTGGTTTGAACTAATGGAGTGCTCGCAAAGCATGTAGGTTTGTTGCTATCATTGATGATTACCCATCGAGAATGCTCATATGCCAATGAGGGAGACAACCCCAAAGGGTGCCATTTCATCTCATCACAAGGACGAGGACATGTTCAGCCAATGCAGTCTATGGGATTAAACTCTCATTACACTCTCGGGAGGTGAAAGACTAGCCAACTAAGCTATACTATTGAATGATTTCTTGCACAATTTCAGTTGTCCCTTGAAACTACCTTAAAGAAAAAGCAAAAATTGGAGCTGAGTAGCAAGAATCAGACAAACGCGACTCCATCTGGTTGGTGATGTGCAGTAGGAATCAGAGAAAGAGCCTTCATCTCGGGAATCAGAGAAAGAGCCTCCATCTGGTTCGTCTAGTGGCGGACATATCTAAAGCTAAGAATCTGAGGTCAAAGGGATTTAAAACTTGCAACTTGTCGCATAGTCGGCTGGAATACAGAATAATTATTGCTACTCCATAGCCGTACCGCCATCGGACCTCCTGTATCGCACTAAAGAAGGAAAGGAACAGTTCGAAGCTTCAACGTCCGACAAGTTCACGTTTCGAAGTCTGTTCGACAGTCCAATGCTAGATGTCATTCTCAATGCGAACATCGTTAAAGGCTCTCTCTCTCTCTCTCACACACTTACACACGAAATTTCTGATGGCACTGTTCAATACTCAATATCCTGCGCGGGAAGTTAGTGTGCATCGGACATCCACATGGTCTCACTTGTGAATTGACAGTATCACATGTTAGAGATGCATATGCCTGCGAGTGCTTAAATGTCAACGTACTACCACTGCAATGGAGCGTGTTAGATTATGAGCATAATACAGAAGCACGCGGTTTTGCAGAAGGAGGCTGTGAAATGCCATCAGAGGTGAGACTCTGTGGAAGATTTGGAGGCAGTCATGCGCTGTCAATTTTGGCCAAACTCCTAGGGAATGGTCGATTGAGAAATCCTTGTTTCTCTTAGGTAAAAGAATCTCCCGAGATAAGAGATCTCCACCATTTAGACATCATTGTATTTATCTCCTCGAAAACAACAAGTTGAAACCCAAATGGGTCCCACATGAGGGTGATGATAAATTTATCTGCCTCATTTGTAATGCCCTCTAGCTTGCCATACTCCTCCCCTGCATGGTGGGATTTGGGGGGTCTTATGGACGCTAGTCCCATTCACTTGTAACTTTTTCTCTTTATTTTAAATAAAATCCGGGAGATTAAGCTAAGCCGAACTTCCTTTTATTAAAAAAAAAAAAAAGAAAACTAAGAACGCCTTCAGCTGAATATATTTGGCTCTGAAAATATAAACAACACTATAGAAGTTGAGATATACTGAGTGCGTAACCAATGAGTTCTTTGCTGCATAGTCGCAAGCCACCTTTATATGGTGAGAAAGCACATTTTCTCTTTTTTAATTATTATATTTTTTTAAAAGGAAGTTAGTTTGAAATCTAAACTTTCCCAAATAGCTTGAATGAATTGAAAGTACAAGTGAACGCAAGCTTAATATACATGGGACCCCTCACATCCCACAAAGCAAGGGTTACATGTCTGGCATGTTCCGGGGCATGTTCCGGATTAGAGAGCATGGTAATAAATTGTGTTTTGTGTTGTTCTCCAAGTGTCTTCTTCTTCCTTGTGTTCTTTTGTGCTTTCAAAGACCTCAAAATCCAACAATTGGTATCAGAGGAGCTATTGCTTTCTCTAGGGCATCATTGACATTGTTTTGTATCTTGGAAGAACAACAATGGAAGTATGTGGAAAAGGCACATTACTCACGAAATGTAATGCATGCATGTAAATCTCAAACCCTAATAAATTTGCATAAATTAGGTGTGTATTGGCCTGACTAGACAAAAGAAGTTCATTATCTTGCTGAGAATTGTAAGACATGTCAAGAACAACAAGCTGTTGATCATGCCACTTTGTTCATAATTCAGAAAAATCATCATGGATTGGGGAAATATTCAAATGCTTAAAATCAAGAAAAGAAAAAGAAAAAGAGAATTTTTATGACAAGGTAATGAATATGGAATGGAAGAATTCTTTGTTGATAGGAGATCCATTATACAAGAGAGGGAAAGATGGATATTTGAGAATCTATGTAGATGAGGATGAATATCTCAAGATTCCTCACTTAGCACATATTAGAGCAGCATCAAGAAATTTTCCAACTAAGAGAATTGTTAAGTTAATTATCTATGTTGGACTGTGGTGGCCTACTCTTCATCAAGTTGCTAAATTATGCCTAAGAACCAAAAACCCACTAAAAAGAGATGAAATGACTCTTAGACCAAGAATGAGTTTTAGAGACGTTTCAAAGTGGGGGATTGATTTCATTGGACCCATATCACCTCCTTCTAGAAATAACCATGGTGATGATATTATTGTAGCAACTAGCTACTTAAGTAATTGGGCAAAAGCTAGGGCAACAAGAAGGAATGATGCACAAAAATAGCCAGGTTTCTATTTGAAATCATATCTATGAGATTTGGGTTACCAATTTAAATTTCCAATGATAGAGGGACTTATTTTCTGAATGAAGTCATACATTATTTGTTGGAAGAATTTTTAGTAAACCATATATTATCAGCCCCGTATCATCCCCAAGCCAATGATTTGGAAGAAAGTACTAATAAAGTACTATGTACAATCTTATAGAAGATAGCGGGTAACAAGAGATCAGATTGGGATAAGCGATTACATCATGTTCTATGGGCTTATAGAGTTGCTTATAAAATCAGTATTGGAACAACACCATTCAACATGGTGTATGGTCAAAATGTTATACTTTGCATGGAATTTTGAATTCCAAATTTTAAAGTACTACAAAACTTATAATGGAAAGGACAAGAAGTAGTTGATAGGGTTGAAGAATTAGAAAAATTAGGATCAGCCAGATTTCAAGCAATATTTTTTTAATATACAAATAAAAGAAGAAAAAAGCATATAATGACATGCATATCAAGAACAAAGACTTGAAGGAAGGATATTTGGTACGAGCAATCACAATAAAATAGTTAGGTAAGAAATTGCACTAGGGAGGTCATGGAACATATAATTTACACAATGTAGCTTCAAGTGGTGCAATACAATTGGCTATTCTAGATGGATTAATCATGCCTAATTACATAAATGGTTGTAGAGTCAAAAAATGTTTAGAACCACTTCTTGGAAAACAATGGTAAAACACTGTAAAAAAGAGGAGTTAGAAAGAATTAGACAAGAGGTTAAACAAGAAGCACAAGAAAGAGTCGGGAAAAGTAAGGAAAGAATAGGGTATCAAGAAGGGAGATTATTTTCATTTATCTATTTCTTCTTTCTTTGTATTAGATTATCCCATTAGATTTTTATAAATCTTTGCACAAAGAAATCTTTGGTAAATGTTGTAAAATTCTTGAGTTCTTGTATGAGAAGTATGTTAAAAGGCCTTCAAGTTAATTAAAAGTTGCACAAACATGAAAATATTCTTTGAGCACTAGAAAAGTTCTTATTTACACTATCAAGTGGGAATGCATAAGCAATATGCATCATTTGGCAACATAAAAACAAGGACAACCCAAACCTATATTCGCATTTTGAAAGAGAGTTAGGAGGGTGAGAAAGCAATAGAAGAAGAAGAAATAGTACAATAAAAGAAAGTTGGAGACAATAAAAACTAGAGAAAAAAATTTCATTATTTCTTTATACATAATTAATGTAAATATTTTATGATTTTAACACACACACTAAGGCTTATTTTTTATTTTTTTGCATAAAATAATAAGAATGAAAAAAATAGTTTGAATTGATAGTTTAAATTGATAGTGATAAATTGATAGTTTAAATTTTGTCTTCTTTGTGTAATGTTTTGTCGTAGTCTTGATTTTTGAAAAAAAAAATCATAAAAATTATGACAAAGGCTAATGACAAGAAAATTGGAGTTCTTTGCAAATGGTTCTAGAAATGCTTAAAGGCATGGAGATCACTCCAGCAAGATGTCACTAGTTCTTAGATGCACAGAAGACCTCAGAAGAGGCAAAAAACAACTAGCAAGAGTGGCCAAGTACGTATACTTGGTTAGGTCAGGGTATTTCATGTTCAGAATAGTTACAAGAGACATCCAAAAGCTCAACAAGAGTGAGTACATCTTGAAGGTCTAGGAGCAGGTGGGCGTCAAAGGCTTTTTAGAATTGGGAGCAATTATGGTTGACCTGTCAAGGTGCATAGAGGTCATGCGGTCAATGGATAAGCACATATGGTATGAAAATGATCAAAAGGAATACTATCGATGCAAAGTAACATATTTTGAAAGGCTATATAGAGACTTTCATATTAATCAATAGATAATCAAGAAAGCTCTCCAAACTTAGGAAGGTTTCAAATATAACATTAATGATATTAGGAAGGGGATGGACATGTACAAAGACATCAAAGAAATCACAAATTTTGAACTAGAAATAGTCAATTTCATTGTTAGATTGTTCCATAATCATTTTTGCTTTACCTAGATGACTAGATACTAGTATAATTTATACAACATTGGAAGGAGAAGAAGAAGAATTAGAATCGATGCTTAGTTATATGGAAATAGAGGAATTCATTTCACTCCAAGCAACTCAATCAAAGAAGCTCACACAAAAGAAGAGATGGGAGATGGACACTACTCCTAAAATACACACAAGGAAGCTTGCATGCAAGTCTTTGCCTAAAGTAATAGTAGTATAAGCCAAGCCTTTGAAAAAGAGATTGAAAATAGTGAGGCAAATGATGATAATACTAGAATCAAGGTGAAAGAAGACCCAAGGAAGTTTAAGTAGTGAACTAAGAGGAACCAACTAAACAAAGGGAAGTCCAAGATAATGTGGCACCTCACCCTCCCATGAGTGCAAAACAAGAGCATTACACCTACTATCTGGAAGGGAGTGAAGATAAAAGTAGAAAATATAAACAACAATATGAAAAAAATGTTTGAAGCTTTCTTAGATAAGTCCACAAATTGGACAAAATAAGAATTACATGTTTATGAGAAGCTTCCCAAGAGATTAATCCGTGCAAAGACATAAGCAACTTCTATGAAAAGAGAAAAAGAATTGGAAAAATTGTCTAATATAATGTGAGTGGCAAAGGAACAAAGAAATATAGTACCGAAAGTAGTTAAACAAAAAAAGCCAAAAAAGGATAGGGAGATAATGGAATCAAGGCAACAAAATAAATAAGGAAAGGAAATCAAAAGAAGGAAGAAAAAGGATGAAGATGATTGACAATATGAACAACCTCCTCCACTATTGTTGTAAGCTCCACCTAGCCTACTAGCAAGAGGCTTAGTCCTAGCACATGGGATGAATGAACTAATGTGTAGTCCTCAACCACGTCAAAAAGAGGAAATATTTGAAGATGAAAATAAAGTTGAGAATTTTAAATTTGTTTTGAACATTGCTTTTTCATCCCAAGAGGAAAAACAATTAGAAGAATTTGATGTACAAAAGCTTAAAGAACTTGAAAAAGAAGGAGAAATTGATGATTGTTTTGATGCATCAATGGTCTTTGACATGCAAGCTGTCCAAAATGACAAAGAGGAACAAGAAGATATATAGTGGTTGTCATCACTTTGGATATAGAACAAGATGAAGATAATCACATGGTGCAACCAATGATACAAGAAGAATCAAAAGAAATTGAGTAGCAAGAAAAAGTGGTTGTCACCATTTTAGAGGAAAATATTAATAAGGATAATAAGATAAAGATATAAACTACACAAGAGGAGATAAAGGAAATAGAACATCAAGAAGTAGTGGTCTTGACCAATTTTGAAGACAAAGAAGAGGAGAATGAGAAGATACAAATGTAATAATGGAAGATGTGGAAGCATTAGAGGAAACTAGAAAAAAAGGGAAAAAAGGGGAAACAGAGCAAAATATGGTAGAGCTCTGAAATTAATCAAGGATACCCTAAGGCATGAAAAAGAATATAAGGAAAGACACCAATCTAAGATAGGCACAAAAGAAGACGTAGTAGATGTATAGCTACACATGAAGCAAGTGCTAAAAAGAGAATCGTTTATGATATCTGAAAAAGACGAAGAGAAAAGAAAAAGGCATGTGCAGATACAACAAGGAGACAAAATTATATAGGGAGAAACCAACACACATCCAAGCACATAATATGAATCAAAGTATCGAGCTGATGGAAGTTCAATCACGATTTTCAAGTTTTTTGAATGATAATTTTAATTTGACTTTGGATTGAGCTTTGATAATCATTCTACTTTTTTCCATTGAGTACTTTCAATTTTTCAACCTTTTTGGTGATCCTTATCCCTCATGGAGAATTATGATTCTCTGAAGAAAAATTGTATTTTTGTGTTTACCCTTGTTTTTGCATTTTCAATCAATTTTTCTAATGGAGAGTCTTGACTTGAGGTCCAATAGTGCTCTTCTTTTATCCTTTGATTGGACATTAACAAAACTTGCGATTATTCTCAAGGAAATGATTTTTAGGTTAACAAAATTTACATTCAATTTATTCTTTAATCTTTTTCACCCCATTTCCTTTTCTAATCTCATAGTTGATTATCCAATGGATGTTCCCAACAATTTTGTTTTGTTCCAAACAAACAAAAACAATTTGTCTAGGCTTTTCTAGAGAATGAAGCTAAAAGCTTTTAATTGAATATTGCAATCTCATATATGGAATTAGAGAGCAAGATACAAGTCTTACACTTACATTTTAAACAAGATGAATGAATAAATATCTTTCCAAGATTGAAACAAATTCACCTTTTTTATCTTTTCCACACTTGGTGATTCAAAGGTTATTTGAAAAAGCATTTATTACCATCAACTTGGAAGATCCAACAACCAATCATTATAGCATAAGGGATCAACAACATCAAATACTTAAATTGTCAATTTGGGGAGCATGCTAAGACCCTAGACCCTTGGTTATCAACGAAATCTAAGACTTATCATTAAAAGATCAATATAATCAAAGATTTTACAAAAGTTCTTGACACTTATCATTTTTCATGTAGATTGAGTCAAAAGTAAGATTTTTCAGTGTTTTTTATGCCTAAAATTTGCTTTTCTTCATGAATAAAGAAAACTATGAAGGAAAATTCAACTTTGAGTACTTGCACCCCTGCGATAAGAGAATGCGATTATGAGGGATTCATGCAATCACATAGAAACAATACTTTGATTGATTAATAGAGCTTAGAATGTAAAAATAGGCCCCTAGAAGCATGAAATACTCAAAGGACTAGTGATCAATGCAAAGTACTCAAAAATCCACTTTAACTCATCATTAAACCTTGATGAGGAGAATAGTAAGAAGAACGAGCTCTCAAATTCTCATTAACTCCAAAATATACAGGATCTTCTACATATGAGTCATAATTTACTTATGTACCTTCTTAAGTGTCCTTTTTTACACTTAAAATAGGTCCTCCAAAGTTTCTACTCTAAAAATCTACTATCTTGAGAGTTACAACTACATATGGAGAAGACTCGTCCTCGTACAAGGTTTTCCATTTTTCTGTTACAAAAAAGTACTTTCCAACAATTAGGAAAACTTGCTTTCTTAACCAAAGGTGAGAGTGCAAAAAAGAGAATTAGTGAGAAAAAGAATTAGGGATAGTGCTTCCATTGCAAAAAGGAAGGGATAGACAATTACGGATTTTCATGTCAAGAGGATGGATGAAGAGTGTAAGGAAAAGACAACCAATGCAACTGAAGAAACATTGGTATGCTCCTCAACATCATAAGAATCAATTGTGGATTCATGGGTACTAGACAATGATGCATGTCATCATATGGACAATGAGAGAGGTCAATCTATTTCTATATACCCTCAACAAGAACCCATCATTGTGACATTGAAACTATTGAAGGAGATGCAAAAGCATTGTTCTTCGTAACTTACCTACCATGATTGGAATAGAAGAAGCTTGTAGAGCTTGTATGATGGACAAGAAGCAGAGAGAGACATTCCCATAAGGAAGAAAGAGCAAATCAAAGTCTCTGCTAGTGTTGGTTTATGCTAACTTGTGTGGTAAGATGTCTATATGGGCCTTGGGAGGATCTTCCTACCTTGTGGTCCTTGATAACTATAGTACAAGGATGTGCATATACTTTGATTGTGATAAGGATCAATCTCTTGATGAGATTAAACAAAAACCAATACTGGTTGCAAATGAACCAAGGAAAAGTGTGAAGAATTTCGGAATACGAGGTGGTGATGATCTCATCTTAGAGGAGTTGGAAGGCTTCTACAAGGGCAAATGGATAAAGTGCCAACCAATGAAACCTCATACATCACATAAAGATGGCATTATAGTAATCATGAATCCTACATGAGTAAGCATCCATCTAAATTACATTTTATAATTTTCTAGTTTGTGTGTTGTTCTCTTGTCCCAGGTCAAAGGAAGAACGATTTGGAACCAAAAAGCAAGAGATGCATCTTCATGTCATTGTGAAGACAAAAGGGCTTTCATATTATGTGACCACGAGGCAAAGATGATGAAAGGGAGCTTCAATGTTGTGCCTTTGGGGTAGCTACATGTAGTGGAGGAAAAGGAAGGAGCTTCAAATTTATCATCAAGTGAAGGAGTAATTCACTATGTACCTAGCCCAAGAGTCATCCCTACATATGAATAGGAGGAAGCATCATAATCAAATAGTGAGAAGAGAGCCGACCAACCTAAATCACCCAAATTGATTGGTTGTTGCTGCAATGGATGGAACTTTTTCATGTTAAGGGTAATCTTATGCCAACAACTATTGAAGGGAAGGAAGAAAGACCAAGGAACTCATAGAGAATAGAGGAGAAAAGGTGGGCTTCTACATGCATAGTCTGTATAACCATAATTGTAGGATTATGAAGGAATTAATGAAATTGATTATTGAATATAGAGCACTTGTAGATTCCACATGGAAGGAGGCTAGGAAAGCCACTTATGACAACTTAATGAATGACGCATGGGGGATCACTATCACCAAGTGGGTCTTTCAGGTGAAGGAGGTGATAGATGGTGTTGGCAGCAGTCAAGGCACCCAAGGACTCACAAGACAAGGAAGCCAAAGAAGGGAGCCAGAGTGGAGAGAAGGCACAAGTAGAAAAAGTAGTCAACGAAGATCTGGTAAATAGACCATCCAAATTTTCCAACCAAACCTCATTTGAACAGTGATTTTCATCACTACCATAACCTTGTAAATACCGTTTTTGAATAGTTTCGGCTCCATTTTGTGCAAGCCAAGGAGTCCTTGAGCTTGAGGAGCATTAGAAGTACCTACCTATCAATTTTCATATTTTTTAGACTCCATTTGAGCCCTCAAATAGGCCCTAGAACCTAAATTTTAACTAGGCCGGACACTAGGTCTGGACATGGCAAAGAGCTAGTCAAAAACTATAAATAGAGCTGGAGAGCTCATTTTTGAGGTTAGCTTGTTGTAGAATTGAACTTGTAGAGAGCACTTTTGAGTAATCTAAAGAACTCCATTGTCTCTCTCCTTGTTCTTGCCGTGTGTGCGCGTGTGTGTGTATGTGTGTGCATGTTAGTGTGCTTCTCACTCACACATTTGTGCCATCACTTGTTCGAGGTCTTCATACCATCCTCATGTCTTCCCGGATTGACATTAAAGGTGCTACTCATCACTGAGCTACACCAAATTTTAGCGCCGTTGCCGGGGATCGAGCTTTGAGGACGAGCGTGTGATGGTAAGACGTAGAGTTGAGGTGTTGGAGTCATAGGTATTTTCTTCACTTTTATCTATTTTCTTTTGTTTTCTCCATCACCATCATCATCATCACCATCTCCCACCTCCATCTCCACCATCGTGAAAAATTTGAGTTTTTGGTCATATTACCCCACCCATACCATTCCCCTCATTTCACTTGTGATGGAGAGCGAGAGAGCGTATGTGCATTTTGCTATTGTGTGTTTTCTGAGATTTTTTGCAAGAATTAGCCTTCCCAGTAGCTGCACCAGCTCCAATAGGTAAAAAAATTGACTGTGCAGGTCCTGAGGCGTTGACCTCTATCAATCAGGATCGACAAAAAAGTGAACATTTTGCTAAACTAAGTACATAATCATGATGTGCATGCTTAGAGCTTCCTAAATATGTGCTTAAAATTTTAATATGCCTCTGTTTTCTGTCAATCGCGATTGACCTGTCAATTGTGATCGACAAATGACGATGGACACCTGCTGACGGACTCCTTAATCAGGACCGACACCTCGATCGTGACCGACAGAGTCAACGATTGACTGACCACGGCCGACTCAATTTACACGTGCCAGGTGTCAATCGCGATCGACTCATCAGTTGTGATCGACCCATCAATCGCGACTGATAGTCCTGATGGACTTGTCAATCGCGAGTGTCCCAATCAACAACTGTTTGACCACGATCGATAGAACCCTCGCGACGGACTTGTCAATCGCGATCGACAAAGTCAACGATCCTTTGACCATGACTGACTGAAACTTCGGGCCACGTGTCAATCGCGATTGACCCATCAATCGTGACTGACGACCACGACGGACCTGTCAATCGCGACCGACACGTCGATCGTGACTGACACATCAATCACGATTGACAAACGACTCGATCACGATTGACGGGCAAATTCGGCCATTTTTTAGGGCAAAGACATTTGGTCAATTTTTGGCAATTATTTTGGAAACATTAAATTATATTAGAGCATTGTGAGCCGCTACAAAAGTAATTCGAGAAATCCTGCTTGCCCGATCAACTTGTTTGAACCCTGTTTTTGCCCCAAAACCCTGAACTGGCATAACTCTCTCATACAAAATCCGTTTGCGGTGATTTTTGTTTTTTTGTCTCGTGGGGAGATATCAGGATTATTAGATATACTATTTTGAAGTGACCATATCCAGGGGGAGAAAAGCTAAGGGATCTTCAGGATTGTTTTCCATAAAGCCAAAAGAACAGTTTGATCTTTGAATTGCATGAATGAACATGGTTTATTGTGTCAATTGAAGTTAAGTCTTGAGCTAACCTTGGGACTTTTACAGGTCCATTGAGAGCACTTGAGGGCATCCAAAGCAAGGCTTTTTGCAAGCTTGAGAACCGGGTTCTTGAGCACCAAAGGGCAAGGGATCAGAAAGTGAGGTTGGAATACCCTCAACTCCCTTTGTCAATTCCTAGCTTAGGCTACACGTGAATAGTGCTAGAAGTAAGTCAGGGCAACGATAGGCATGAGACAAGTCAAAGACTATCTAAGAAATCAAGTTCAAGTCAAGAGATAACCTGTGTGTGACCGATAACTTTAAAGGAAAAGAACCTAACGTGGAACGATCAACTTAAAGTGCGGAAATTAACTCAAGTATTCTTGACGACGTGATATCAAACAAGATCATAAACACGATAATCAACTAAAAAGAACCAAGTGACTGATACAAATTGATCGACAACGAGGTTGTACCTTGGGTAAAAATTGGGATTGCTCAGTTAGGCATATAAACCTTAAAGATCAGGACGACACCTAGGAAGAGATAGACAAAGTCTAAGGTCTTCAGAGGCTAGTGTCAACCATACTACTAGGTTATGGGCCCAGTACTTGAGCCATCATTCGCACTACCCTAGCTCTGAAACTAGTGAGTCTGAGATGTCTCAAGGTATGGAGAGACCCACAGGAAGCTCAGGTGTGCCATACTTACACAGGGTAGAAGGCCCTTACAAGGCACAACTAGAATATCTTAGGACCAATCGATTAGGTGCTTGCATCTATGAGGACGGCCTAGGAAGGCCCGTGGTCCATATCAAAAATCTTGACCAACCCATTGGATTAGAACGCCCAACAGTCAAGTTTGAAAATGGAGCATACTTGGACAAAGAAGGAACCATATATGTAGTCACCAGCCACCCAGATAGGACAGACGAATTCGGGAATGTGATCCCAGAGACGGACATAGGTGACCTAGAGCAAGGGAACTTAAGTGGAGAGCCTAAAACCCCTCAAGGTAAATCAGTGCTCACTAGAATTATCATGCCAGAGTGGATTCCCCAGGACAATAAGAGCATAGACCTGCTCTTAAATCGAGAGACTGATGAATCCTTTTGGAGGTACAAACCTGGTCAGCCTAATGAGGTTGGAGCGCTCACCATCTATGAGTTTAAAGATCCGGATAGTCCAGGCAAAGTGACTTATCTAGACAACACTTCAGAAAGGATCTTTGTAGTCACAGAGCATGGTAGGCATGCCTACACTTGGAAGGGTGAATTTGTTTTTCCCCAACCAAGATCTAATGTCTCCTATGGCCACCCAGGAGCGAGAACATCCCAAGCTCATGGAGCTCAAAGGGAAAGAAGTAGAGATAGGCCAGAAGTGAGTTTCGCCAACCCGTTGGGAAGAGAAACAACGAGAATCGAAACAGAGAGAGTGGAACCTGAGGGACTTAGAGCTCCAAGAAATCCAAGAAATGTAGATGAATTACCTCTGCCAAGACCTAGAGAACACACAAGGACTTTGAGACCTACACATAGTTAAATCCATGAAGAGCTACTTCGATGGAACAGGAGACCCATATGATCATGTGGCCGAGTTTAGACAAGTCTTGAGGGCTAAACAAGTTGAGGACCTATTCACGCAGTACAATGCTTTTGGTCTAACCCTTAGGAACACTGCCCTTACATGGTTTCAACCACTAAATGAGAGACAGTTCAGGAACATAGACCAACTTCTAGAGGCATTCATTACTGAATTCTCTAAGAGTAGCATAAGGCATAATACTTCCTCATTGATACATAGCTTCAAGTAGACCCCTCAAGAAACGGTTAGACTTGCAGGAAGGAGGTTTAGGCAATACCTAGAGAGATGCCCTGTTCTAGAGTTGCCCACTCCAGCCAAACAGGTGGCTTTATTCCTAGATGGACTATTGAGTTCAAAGTTGAGATCATATGTGTACCTAAAGGACCCTAGGACCATAGAAGAATGTGTACGCATGTGTATAGACATAGAGGATAATCTAGGAGAGGAACTGGAGCTTTCAAAGATCTACCAAGATTCAGATAGCTCTTCCAGCCTCTCTTCCAGACAATCCACAGCTATTGAGGAACTAGCAGAGAAGGTAGCTTAGAAACTAGGTGTCTCAAGTAAACAGATACCCCGATTTACCCCAGGGAGACGATGCTACACCTGTGGGGGTGACCATTTTGCAAGCGTATGTCCTATTATGGCACAACCCCAAGTGAACTCTAGTAGCCAATATTGCACGATAGAGCGAAGATACACCAACCACACTGCAAGACTGCCCTTATAACAAGCAAGCTGTCAGACAAAATTACCCTCAACCGCAGCCGCAACAAGGAAGATACCACAACCAATACTCACCACAACAGTATGCTAGACCCAAGAAACCCTATCAACCACAATATCAGGCCCAATAGAGACCTCAACCAGTGCTAGCCCAACAACCTCCTGCTCCAGCCAATGTTATTCCCATAAAGTATGCAGCTGTAGAAGAAAATTTGAATAGAGCTATAGTCCCCGTAACTCCATTACTTTCGAAAAGTGACCCCGGTGACCATAGCTTTGATTCTAAACATATTGATAGTCCCCAGGCTTACTACATGCAGTCTCCGGAACATGGTGAGTCCTACTATAGTGAAGAACCGAGTGAACCTAGTTGGGAGCCTGAGTATGCAAATGTCATGTACGCAAACCCCAACTCTAGACCTCAACCTAGGCAAGTAAGACCCCCATTCCCTAGAGGACCATGCTACAGATGTCAAGGAGATCACCTCATTTGTGATTGCCCAATGCTGGCCCCTACACAACCCCAATCTGTGACAATCCAAGGCTTTTGTCAAGATTGCGGAAAGGAGCATCTCCTATGAGATTGCCCAAAGAATCCCAATAATATGCCAAAAATCACTCCTATTAACGTCATTGGGTTGGTAGTAGATTCATCAGGGAGTGTCACTTCCACTGCACCCGTGCAAGTGGTCACCAGAGCTCAAGCTTTGCAGCAGAATCAAGGTCTAGTCCAGGAAAAGAGTTTTGAGGCTAGTGAGACTGAGAGCATAACTAAGAAGAGGACTAGAGCTTGGAAAGATAGTCGGGAAAGGATGAAAAGACAATGGTCTAAGAAGATGAGTGAATTAGAAGAGACCATAAGAGAAACAAAGGCCAAAATTGTTGAACTCACCTCTCAAACAAACTCTCACATACCACCACCACCTTCATCCCTATCACCATCTAATCCACCATCTTTTAACCCACCTCGTACAATTCCACCACCCCCTAGAGTAGGATCAATCTTAGCTAACCCCACTCTTGAAGACATAGACATGATGCTTAAAGCATATCACGCCAGAATCCAGGAGGGGCCAAATGTGACAGATCACGACAAGTGCTACCCTAGAGCTGATCTAGAGATAGAAAGAACCAAGCTTTGTGCTAAAATGGTAGCATTGGCTTAGACCATGTTTGAAGCCAGTCGCCCCTTCAACTACTCTTGCTCAGCTAAGGCACAGTTGCATTTTGATGGACTGTTGGAGAAGTTGGAGAGCATAATTGCACGATCTGATAAGGAAGCCATATCCCAAGCAAGAGCCAAGGCAAGCGAAAGAAGAGGCATTCCCCCCCAAGAAGCTTATGTGCCCAATTCCACTGAACCAGACACATCTTCTTCTATCAATCGATATTCACAAGAATTCCTAGCAAGAGAGTGCACAATCTCAGGAGAGGTTAGACTTTGAGTCTAATTCCTTACAAGAACTACCCCATTTCACGGGCCCATGGGAAGCAAAATCTATGTGTATGAGAGCCCCCATGGTCATGGTAAGAAACGAAGATTTAGTCATACCTAGGAACACGGAGGTAGTGAAGAACACTAAAGTGTAGTGCAATCTCACTTTAGAAGAGCTACTCAAGGTTAGGTCAGAGCTATGGAAGCATGTAGCTAATCAAGTACCAGAAGTACAAAACCTCGTTCTCGGGTAGGATCTCATAGAACAGTGCCAGAAATACCCTTGGACAAGATAAGAGACATGAGCGAAGGAGAAGAAGGAAACACCTATCTTCCCATCACACATCAAGGATACACAACCAAGGCAATTCTGGATTCAGGTGCAGGAGTTGCAATTGCTACCACTTCCCTATGGAAGCGTTGGGGCAAGCCAGCACTCAAGCCCACGAGGATGAAATTACAGATGGCTGACGGTCACATAGAGAGACCCTTAGGGCTGTTAGAAGGAATAACTCTCACTACTTGTGGTGTAGAGTTCGAGCACACATTTGCTATCTATGACTTTAGCAAGAACCAGGCCTATGAGATGATTTTGGGAAGACCATTTATGCAACAGTTGCAAGTGGTACACGATTGGGGCACCAATTCTTTGTATTTGCAACACTTAGGTGTCACTACCAAAGTTAATCTCAAGGATTAATCTCATCGAGACGTACCTCCCATCCAATGGAACCCCATCCATAGAGCCAAAGACGACACTGAGTTAGTGCATTCCATAAGATTAGCATCCTCATCGATGCATGAAGACACACACTTATGGATGTGCAAGGTGGCAGTAGAAGAAGAGAAGACAGAAAAAGCAAGAGAAGTAGGTGCTAAGGATACTTATAGATCAACTCAAGACCCAGCCTACGCACCTGTAGTATTTCTTGACAAAGAATTTGAACCTCATGGCTGGGCAGAAATTTTAGAAACAATGGATGTAGCCATCAATGAAGAACAATGGACACCCCACTGTGATGAGGATGGCTATGACATTTCAGTCTTCTCCATAGAACCAATCCTAGATGATTCGGTTCTTGAAGAATGTGAGCCTAGCACTGATGCGTTTGAGTATGCAAGTGACTCCGATTTAGAGTCAATCATTATGGACCCACCATTTGCTTCAGATGAAGAATACTTCTATGAAGTTGAAGCTCACCCTCAGAGATATGGAGAGCTCACAAATGATGTAAGGTTAACCACACAATTGATCCCTAAGCATGAAAGCAAGAAGAGGAAGAAGAAAGAAGTCACACCAGAAGAAGAAGAATCTTTGTTCGAGGTCCCTGAAAATTTTAAGAAGTATGAAATAGATGATAGAAGAGTCATGGTAAGAATGCCTAAATGCGAGGCACAATCAGGAGGGGCCTATGACAACAAAGAAACCACCAAGAAAATAGTGGTAGCCATAGAAGAAGGAGAAGAGAGATGTACTTACATAGGACATGACTTGACGGAAGAAGAGGAGTATGAGTTGATAGCCTTGCTAAGAGAATACAGGTATGTATTCGCTTGGAGCTACAAGGACTTAAAAGGCGTAGACCCTGACATATGCTAGCACACAATTCCCATGACCTCAGATGCCAAACCCTCTAAACAAAAGCCATACACATACAATGATAATTATGCTGCCAAGATCAAAGAAGAGATAGATCGTCTGGTGGAAGCTGGATTTATCTATGAAATTGAGCACATTGAGTGGGTATCCCCCATTGTAGTGGTGCCCAAGAAGAATGGAAAGCTACGTGTGTGCATTAACTTGAAGAAGGTTAATGCAGCCACTATTCGAGATAACTATCCGCTTCCCATCACTGAACATCTCTTAGAAAGAGTAGCAGGCAAGGAAGTGTACAACTTCCTTGATGGGTTTTCTGGCTACAATCAGGTAGCAATTGCTCCAGAAGATCAGCATAAGACGGCTTTTGCCACAGAGTGGGGCATATTTGCTTTTCGGGTAATGCCATTCGGGCTTACCAATGCTCCTGCAACCTTCCAAAGATTGATGTGCCATGTGTTTAAAGAATTCCTGAGGAAGAATTTAGAAGTCTACGTTGATGACCTCTGTGCTCATTCCAACATTAGACAAACACATATACCTGAACTCAAACAAATCTTTGACAAATGTAGAGAGTATCAAGTCTGCCTGAACCCAGAAAAGTGTGTTTTCATGGTCAGGCAAGGCAAGATTCTAGGGCACATAGTGTCAAAGAATGGCATATCCACGGATGAGGAGAAAGTGAGGGCCATCACAGAGCTACCTAGACCCAAGAACGTCAAGGAAGTACAAGCTTTCATGGGGCATTGTGGCTATCAACGACGTTTTATACACATTTATGCCATCATTGCAAAGCCTCTATACGGACTTCCGATCAATTTTGAGTGGACGAATGAGTGTGAGAACTCCTTCAATGAGCTTAAACGACGATTATGTTCAGCACCAATCTTGACCACACCAGATTGGAATAAGCCTTTTCATGTTCACATGGATGCATCCAATTATGCTATTGGATGTGTACTCACACAACCTACGGGTGAAGGTAATATGTATCTTCCAATTGCCTATGCTAGTAGACAATTGAATGCAGCTGAACGAAACTATACTACCACTGAAGGAGAAGGATTAGGCATGGTATATGTAGTTAAAAAGTTTAGACATTATTTGCTTGCAAATAAGTTAAAATTTTTCACTAATCATCAGGCATTACTATACTTGGTAAACAAGCCATGCAATACAGGTAGATTAGTAAGATGGTTTCTCTTGCTAATGGAATACGACTTTGAGGTGGTGGTGAGGAAAGGGAAGACTCACTTGAGAGCAGACCATATCTCTAGGCTCACACCTGGAGAAGCCCCACAAGGAGTAACAGATGACCTTCCTGATGCTTACTTGTTTAATTTGGAAGTCGTGCCGCAATGGGCTAAGACATTAGCGCCAATATTGACATATGGGCCTAATCACCCAGTCATAAACACTCAAGACAGGGAGATAGTAAAAGCCCAAAAGTACCATATTATGGCAGGGAGTATGTACAAGCATACGGACCAGGGAATATTAGCTTGTTGTGTGGAAGAGGATGAGTATGCTAAATGGTTGCAATTAGCACATATAGGTGCATTAGAGCAACACTACTCATAGCAAAGGACCCTACAGACACTAAGGAGACTCAGAGTGCATTGGCTGACTATGGAGGCTGATGTCCATAAGTTGTGCAAGGAATGCCTGATCTGCCGCACTAAACCACCCGTGGAGCATGCCACTCTTTATCAAGTGTCCATAGTGCCAGATTGGAGTGAACCACTAGTAGCCTTCCTGAGGATGAAAACATTCCCACAAGACATGACTTTGGCAAGGAAAAGAAGTTTAGAACAAGAAGCCCTAGACTACTCACTCATTGGTCATAATCTATACAAGCGTGGTAAAGATGGTTACCTCAGATTGTGTGTCCATGAGAGTGAATACCTCAAGATATTGGAAACTGCTCACCAAGGTGTAGCAGGAGGACACTTTCGACCAGACAGAGTGATCAAGGCTATACTGTTCGCAGGATTATGGTGGCCAACAGTTCACATGGATGCACATACCTATGTGAAGAGGTGTGATGTCTATCAGCGAACTCAGTATCCTATACACAAAGATGAGATGCCTTTGAAACCTATGATGGGTGGACGTGCATTCTCTAAGTGGGGAATAGACTTTGTAGGTCCTATTAATCCCCCAGCTAAGGGTTCACATGCAGAGTACATTATTGTGGCCACAATCTATCTAACCAAATGGGTAGAAGTGAAAGCCACAACGAAGAATGATGCCAAGACGACAGCCAAGTTCTTATTTGAGAATGTGTTCACAAGGTACGTGCTACCTATCGAGCTAGTAAGTGATAGAGGCACTCACTTCTTGAATGAAGTTGTTGAAAATCTTCTTCAAGAGTTCTTGGTAGTAGACAAGAAGTATGCGGCCTATCACCCACAAGCTAATGGGCAAGCCGAAAGCACAAATAAGATTCTATGCAATGTACTGACGAAATTAGTGAATAATAAACGCTCTGACTGGGACAAACAGCTACACCATGCTGTTTGGGCATACCGAGTTGCCTATAAAACAATACTCCAAGCCACTCCGTTTCAGATGGTGTTTGGTCAAAATGTTGTGCTACCATTAGACTTCCTGGTACCTACATTGAAAGTAGCATAAGAGCATGAATGGATAGACCATGAACTCTCTTCAAGGATCTTTGATCTGGAACGATTAGGTGAAACACGATTGAGAACGACAACACGAATTTATGCAGCCAAGAAGAGACAAAAAACATATTTCAACGCACATGAAGGATAAGGGCTTAAAAGCACGAGACCTAGTTTTGGTCTACACCTTGAAGCAACATGCACAAAAATTAGAGAAGAGAGGCTATGGACCCATGATCATCAATAGGATCTCAACGAGTGGAGCAGTACAACTAGCCACCTTAGAAGGTGATATTCTCCCTATCTACATAAGCGGATGCAGAGTCAAGTTATATCAAGAACCCCTGACTGAAGAGATGCTAAATCGACTCAACACTGCCAAGAAATGCAAGGAAGAAGAAAAAAGG
Source organism: Ceratopteris richardii (assembly GCA_020310875.1). Classification (NCBI taxonomy): domain Eukaryota; kingdom Viridiplantae; phylum Streptophyta; class Polypodiopsida; order Polypodiales; family Pteridaceae; genus Ceratopteris; species Ceratopteris richardii. Next base: position 78,131,303 of record CM035413.1, read on the forward strand.
AATTCGAGAAGAGGCACAAGCTGAAGCATTGGAACACATCAGAAGAATGAAATTGAGAAGACTGGGTAGAGAGCTGTTAGCTCACAAAATGGTTGGTTTTTATGCACTAATATGTTTGTATTTGGCAGGGGAATTTGTTTGATTTCAGGTACTTGAAGAATGAATTTGATAATTGATGAGAAGCATGTGGAGATATTTATTGCAGGGGTGTGGAGAAAAGGAATTGAGCATGGACAAGCCTCCTAAGAACATAGGGAATATTGATGTGCAAAGGAAATTAGAAACGGCTTTGTTTCAGGGGGGTAATGTTGAATCTACAAATAGAGGTGGTGGAGGATTCAGAGATGGACTCAAAGGATTTGTATCTGGAAAGATTCATGGCGCACTTGAGAGTCGTGGCATTGACTTGAGCATGTTTGGGCACTCACATAGTCGAGGTCACAACACTAGAGCTCTGGATGAGCATTATCAACAAGTTGGATATGAGGGAAATGGATATGTAAAGAGTAGAGCTCTTTCCCTCTCTACATTGATAGAGATCTTGAAGCAGAAAACTGGGAATGATGATCTTGATGTGGGGAATATTCGACCAACTCTTTTTGACATGTTGGGGCAGGATTCAAGCTCCAAAGTAAAAAAGTTTGTGAAAGTTCTATTCCAAAACATGCACCATGATCATGGTGAATCAGAGGAGAGTGGGCACCATCTAGGCTTTGTGAGTGCCCTTGCTCATCAATTCATGAAACACAAGCTTGATGAGTTTGAGGATGCAAATGATTACTTGAAGCCAGCTTTGGAGATGCCCGTGTCAGGACATCATGAGGTGTATGCGGGTAAAGTTGCAGAGTCTGTTGTATTCAAGGATCGAGGAGTGTTATGGAGTGGTTGCCAATCTGATCAAACATCTGCTGATGCCAACCCTAGTGGAGACAAGGCAAAAGCATATGGTGCCATGAGCAATGCACTTCAGATGGTTCTTGCCAACAATAAAGGGCCAATTACAAACTATGAGTTGGTAACTGAAGTTCGGAAAGTATTAAAAAAGCAAGGCTTCTCACAACGCCCAGGTTTGTACTGTGCAGATCATAATGCGAGGGCACATTCCATCTGCTGATGTATGAGTATTACAGCAGATTGTGTTACGTGCACTGTTATGGACATCTTGAATTTGCTTTGATTTTAAGGAGGTACAAGGTTGTAATTCAAGCTACTTCGAGGTCCTTTGGTTTCAGATGATGACTTCAGAGAGATAGTGGACAAGGTGCCTAATGGAGTAAGCTTTACATTGATTTCGGATTCATGTCATAGCGGGGGGTTGATAAATAATGCCAAAGAACAAATAGAGGAGAGCACATAGATAAGGGGGGAATGCTCAAGGGCTCTCTCTCTCTCTCGTTGTTTCACGAACAGATAAGGGGGGATTGTTTTGGTTTTTTTGTGTGGTTGTTTGTGCAGTTTTCGAAGGTGCTGCAGAAAGGAGGTCCGACGACTCCTAGTTTTTTTCCTCAGGCAATATTGCGGAGGGAAAAAGGGGAAGCTCGCAATTGCGAGGGTTTTTGGAGAAAGAGGCAAGTGACTGTGGAGTGTGGAAGCATCCGAAACAAATGTGAAAGCTCTCGCTCTGAAGGACAGAAGAAGGAGAGGGGAGAACATATTGAAAGGAAAGTGAATGATGTGCACTTAGAGCACAAGGTCAAGTGCTGAAGGACCACGCAAAGTTGGAACCTGGCAAAGAAAACAATCCACCATCGCTACACAGAGTGATTAACTGCTCGAGATATGTGATTTCTATACACAGATGGAAGGTTACATTTGAAAGGCGATGACAAAAAACCTGCAAGCAAAGGAATGGAAGAAGGAATTGTTATGATCAAATGCTGCAAAGGCTGAAGGAAGTACATTATATGGAGTAGGAAAATATGAAGAGGCTTTAGGTCGTTACAGAAATGCACTAGAAACAACTGCAGAACATGATGACGAACTTCTAAGGACACTTTTGAGAAAAACTACAGATAAGTTTCATTGTGTTCTGCTTATATGGACGAGACATGCTTTTCATGCTTGCCCTTGAAACAAATCCATACCCAGAAATGTACAGTCTTGATAACGTTTGTACTGTCCTTTTTGTGTGGCTGTTGATTGATGCACTTTTCTTTTATTGTACTGTTGTCCAACTAAATTCATAACATAGTGCTTTATGATTTGGCTCGTGAAGAAAGTGCCAGGTTTATGTTTCATGCTTATTTGCCTGTATATGGGATGCAAAAGATTTTGGCGCATGTTCATATAAGATTGAATTAAATTGGGCATTGTTCATTAGGTTGCTACATGTACTTGACGTAAATGCATATATTTTCCCTATATTATGTTACTTCTTCCGAAGTGATTGCATCTATATACGAGTGAAGGGACTTCCTCAGAAATTGGTGGAGGTGTCGCAGCTAGCCCAAAGATCTCCATCTCGGATCCGAATGTATATGACATGATTTTGGGACCTAAGAGATCAACTGATGCGACATCGTTAAACCGTGAAGAATTTCATTTCGGATCGAACTGCATTAGCTACATTATGTTAAATTGCACTCTGAAAAATATACGACTGCAAATTGTTTGTCTTCACTACCAGGTTTTGTGATGACAAATTTTCATACGATGAGGTTATTCTGATAATCGTCATCTATTGCACCAAGACAAATTGTTGTTTTGTCCTCTTCATAACACGTATTATGATTTCAGTTTCTATGATTGTTGGAGCTTCAGATACGTTTAAAGTTTACATTGTCTGTGAGAATGAACTGGCATGACTGATGATGCTTTCTTGTATGAACCCCAATTATTTTCCATGAAATGCATTCTTCCTCATTGCGCGAATCCCCTTCTTGTGCATAATCTTCTTTAAACGTATGGCTTAAGGGCACGAACTCAGGCTCTGTATATGAAACTCCAGTTCAATATATATGCTATTTAAATGTGAGGTTTGAAAAGACTAAGTTTTTTTTATTTTTATAAACAAAGTTATCAGATTTTAAGCGCTTTATACTTCAAGTGCATGTGTGTGTTTGGGTGAAAGAGAAGTGTGAGTGAGAGAGAAAAGGAGGGCAAGGAAGAGAGGAAGAGACCGAGTGTGCAAGTGTAGGTGTAAGTGGAAGTATAGGAGTGTGTGTAAGTGAGTGGGTAAGAGAAAGGGTATGAAGAAATCAGAGTATATTCGAGCACCAGTGAATAACTTGATGAAGGATAAGCGGTACAATATCGAGTGATTGCAACAAAGTATAAGTATAAGTAGGCACTTTCCCTTGGACTAAGAACCCATATCAGTTTGGTGCGTTTGCCGGGAAACATATGAGCTAGTGCATAGACAGAGGAAGAATCCATTGCGAGATAGTTGTGGGCTCTAGGTAATCCAAGTAGACCGATTGCGAGGGGTTTGAGCAAAATAAAGGCTTTCACAATCATTTGTCCCGTGGGCTTAAGAGCCTTACATTTTGGTGCGTTTGCCGGGAAGCATATGCATAGACAAAGGAAGGACTCCTCGAGAGATAATTATGGGCTCTAAGTAATCCAATTGGACTGATTCCGAGGGATTTGAACAAAATAAAGTCTCGAATAATCACTTTTTCCTTGGGTGTAAGAGCCATTCATTTTGGTGCGTTTGCCGGGAATTGGCTTAGCACATCTCATCGAGAGTGCTACGAGTTCGCTTGGTGCCCCAATCGTGTGGCATAGCCAAGTCGATCCCAAATCTGCTTCAACCTTCATGAAAGAAATGGCTCAACAAAAGCTAGCATGTGGTTTGGAGAATGCCAACATGAGGCAACCGAATTTTGGACAAAACAGGAGATGGATAGAATCTCGTCCGACCATGAGACATCATGTGAACCGAGGGTGGCGATTTGGCCCGATATCAAATTATGTGAGATGCTGTTGTTGCGAGTAGATTGGGCATATAGCCAAATATTGCCCTCGTGCATGCTCCCCGTTGGATTTTGTCCCCACATGTGCGGACTGCGGGAAAAAGAGACTATGCGAGCACGTGTGTGGCTCAAAAGAGGTGATTGACCTAAAGGTCACAACGAATCAATCTGATAGGTGTTTATCCTCCTTGTATGTGGAAGTTGACAAAGGTGGAGTTACTTCATCGACGGAGACTGCGAGAGCAAGTGAAAGCAAGGACACTGGATCTCATGATCGATACTTGATAGAACTTGTGAAGAGCTTGGAATGTCAAGTCAATTGGTTGCATGTGGAGCGAGATAACGAGAGGATCAAAATAGCGAAATTAGAGGAAAATCAAGAGAAAATGGCCGAGGTCCTAGGAACTTGGGAAAAGCAAGTACGAATGTTGAAAAATGAAAACAAGGAGTGGAAAAGAGTAAACAAAAGCTGGAGGCAAGATCTGGTGAAGCCCGAGAGTGAAAACGTGGTCTGTGACTTGAGATCCAGCTTGATGGTAGCCGACTGCTTTGGAGTTGCGATCGAAGAAGAGCTCTCAAGAGACGAGGATGACCTAATGACGAGAGTCGATGGAATGGAGCATGAAATCGAGAAGGTACAAAGCATAATCCGTCGATACAGTGATCAAGCGGGTAAGGCATGTGACGAGTTCCACTTGGAGTTAGAAAGAATGAAGAGTGCCCAAGCAGAGAGCCATGAGAAAGTGAGACGGGTAGAAAAAGAGAATGCAAAGCTGAGTAGCAAGCTCGGTAGGTGGATGAATCAGAAAGACAATGAGACCCGAGAACGAGTAGAGGATCCGAAAGTAGGTAGAATAGAGGAAGAGCTAAAAGTGATGTTGGACAAGTTAGAGGCGATAGGCATGGAGTTAGAAAAGGCGAAGGAGTTGTCGAAAAAAGTGGATGATCTGGAAGTAGAAAATATGAGTAGAATCTGGGAGGAGAGGTCGATTCGAGAAGAGGTTGAAAAGTTGTCTGGCCAAGTCGGGAGGAGCGAGGAGGTTCCTTTGGAAATAGAAAGAAAGATGAGCCATTTAGAAGAGGAGAAGAAGAAAATGTGGGTTCGGTTCCATCAAGTGGATGATGAGATTTTTCGACTCCAAGGCAGTGATGAGCGAAAAGAAGAAGGGATGAGGGATTTAGCTTTGAAGCTCGAGGCAGTAAGAGGTGTAGTAATGAATGGTGGCCTTCCAGACCGTATCGCCTGGCTAGAGGACAATATCAGCAAGCTCGAGTCAAAGATGTGAGGACGGATGGACCAAGTCTGTTGTACGCTTAGGACTGAAGTGACACTTTCAGAGGTTTCAGGTCGACGAGGTGGTTAGTATGTGCGGGTCTCGAGAGAAAAAGTTGACCATGGCATTAGTGGCCTGATTTAGGCTTGAGTAGTAGTAGAGAGGAGATATGTCTCATCGGGATGTCCATGGGGGGATATATGTGTGTGTGTCGTGATTGGGATGGTTGGGAAAAGATCCTTTCTTTTGTCTCCTAATTCTCGAGATGCGGGAATGAAAAGAAAATGAGAAAAATATATGTTTGTGTATGTGTGAGTGTGGCTACGCGCCTATGTGGGCCGATAGGTGGGTGGACCCACTTTGGCCGGGTGGTCAAAGCCACGAACCGACGTCGGTTTCGCATAGGGCTAGCTGTCTGTGTGTCGCGCGCTTCGTTGGGTTGGTAGATGGGTGGAACAAACTTGATCGGGTGGTCGAGTCCACGAGTCGCATCCAGCTTCAGCGTAGGCCGGCAAGTGTGAGTAAATATGTGAAAAAAAAAATGATGAAAAAAGAGAAAAAAAAATGTGGAAAAAATGAATGAGAAGAATTCCTCACTCGAGGGGGGACAGAAGAGAGGTGAGAGAGCATGATGCTCGGATGGGAATATATGTGTTTGTGTTGTGGGGATATGGGAATGTGTGGGCTCCAGATGAAACATGTCAAATTGAAGCTTAAGCTAGGCTAGGGTTTTGGTTGCGATGTGTCTATGGAAAGCTTGGACTTGAGGAATCCAATCGTGCTAGTTGCATTGTTTGTCTGCAAACCTTCCGAAAGTGTTCAGTTTGGCTCTTAGGTGGTGCAATGACTTGTGAAGTTCGGAATCGCGTCGACGATGAGTGATCTTGTTAGAGTGAGCTCGTGTTAGGCTTGAGTGGTCTTTGCCGTGTGTCCATCAATTTAGGAGAGGTGGTGGCGACCAAGCATAGGATCTGATTGATGAACAAAAGAAAACAGAGTAGATGAAAAGGTAAGTGGGAATAGAAAACCCTAGGTGGGAAGGAAATGGGAAATTGGCAAGAGAACTCGGTCAGAAATGAGACAAAGGGATCAGCAAAACGATCGTGTGACCGGGAAAAGTATCGAAAACAGAACTCGGAAATGGTTTTTGATGGTGTGTGTAGAAAGTGTGTTGAGCATGCATGTGGAATAAAGATGTGTGACGTGTTGAATGAGTAGTCGAGAAGAGTGACGAGAGCGAATGTGGACAAGTCTTCTGCTTGCATGTATGTATGTTGTGTGTGACGAGGATGCATGTGTGATGCGGATCATGATGTGTGTGCCGAGTATATATGTGTGATGTGGATCAAGGATATGATTGTCTTTTCATTTTGGTTGTACATATTGAGATTTGATGAAGAAAGGTTCTAATGTTTTAATGAAGTTTGCAGACAGGTGGACATGGCAATGAAGATGCGAGAAGATGGACGAAGATGGTAAGTGAATTGATTATATTTTGGTACTTACCGGTGATGGTATGAGGGTGATTGCAGGTGCTACATTGAGGAAGAAGAGAATAGGCAAGCAAGGTAAAGATTTGTATTTGATTGAGTGATGATCACATGTCGGAACTGGAGTGCAGGTAGCATATCGCTCGTCGAGGACGACTTCGCAATTAAGAAGAGGGGAGTATGTTAGCTCACAAAATGGTTGGTTTTTATGCACTAATATGTTTGTATTTGGCAGGGGAATTTGTTTGATTTCAGGTACTTGAAGAATGAATTTGATAATTGATGAGAAGCATGTGGAGATATTTATTGCAGGGGTGTGGAGAAAAGGAATTGAGCATGGACAAGCCTCCTAAGAACATAGGGAATATTGATGTGCAAAGGAAATTAGAAACGGCTTTGTTTCAGGGAGGTAATGTTGAACTTACAAATAGAGGTGGTGGAGGATTCAGAGATGGACTCAAAGGATTTGTATCTGGAAAGATTCATGGCGCACTTGAGAGTCGTGGCATTGACTTGAGCATGTTTGGGCACTCACATAGTCGAGGTCACAACACTAGAGCTCTGGATGAGCATTATCAACAAGTTGGATATGAGGGAAATGGATATGTAAAGAGTAGAGCTCTTTCCCTCTCTACATTGATAGAGATCTTGAAGCAGAAAACTGGGAATGATGATCTTGATGTGGGGAATATTTGACCAACTCTTTTTGACATGTTTGGGCAGGATTCAAGCTCCAAAGTAAAAAAGTTTGTGAAAGTTCTATTCCAAAACATGCACCATGATCATGGTGAATCAGAGGAGAGTGGGCACCATCTAGGCTTTGTGAGTGCCCTTGCTCATCAATTCATGAAACACAAGCTTGATGAGTTTGAGGATGCAAATGATTACTTGAAGCCAGCTTTGGAGATGCCCGTGTCAGGACATCATGAGGTGTATGCGGGTAAAGTTGCAGAGTCTGTTGTATTCAAGGATAGAGGAGTGTTATGGAGTGGTTGCCAATCTGATCAAACATCTGCTGATGCCAACCCTAGTGGAGACAAGGCGGAAGCATATGGTGCCATGAGCAATGCACTTCAGATGGTTCTTGCCAACAATAAAGGGCCAATTACAAACTATGAGTTGGTAACTGAAGTTCGGAAAGTATTAAAAAAGCAAGGCTTCTCACAACGCCCAGGTTTGTACTGTGCAGATCATAATGCGAGGGCACATTCCATCTGCTGATGTATGAGTATTACAGCAGATTGTGTTACGTGCACTGTTATGGACATCCTGAATTTGCTTTGATTTTAAGGAGGTACAAGGTTGTAATTCAAGCTACTTCGAGGTCCTTTGGTTTCAGATGATGACTTGAGAGAGATAGTGGACAAGGTGCCTAATGGAGTAAGCTTTACATTGATTTCGGATTCATGTCATAGCGGGGGGTTGATAAATAATGCCAAAGAACAAATAGAGGAGAGCACATAGATAAGGGGTGAATGCTCAAGGGCTCTCTCTCTCTCGTTGTTTCACGAACAGATAAGGGGGGATTGTTTTGGTTTTTTTGTGTGGTTGTTTGTGCAGTTTTCGAAGGTGCTGGAGAAAGGAGGTCCGACGACTCCTAGTTTTTTTCCTCAGGCAATATTGCGGAGGGAAAAAGGGGAAGCTCGCAATTGCGAGGGTTTTTGGAGAAAGAGGCAAGTGACTGTGGAGTGTGGAAGCATCCGAAACAAATGTGAAAGCTCTCGCTCTGAAGGACAGAAGAAGGAGAGGGGAGAAAAGGAAAGTGAATGATGTGCACTTAGAGCACAAGGTCAAGTGCTGAAGGACCACGCAAAGTTGGAACCTGGCAAAGAAAACAATCCACCATCGCTACACAGAGTGATTAACTGCTCGAGATATGTGATTTCTATACACAGATGGAAGGTTACATTTGAAAGGCGATGACAAAAAACCTGCAAGCAAAGGAATGGAAGAAGGAATTGTTATGATCAAATGCTGCAAAGGCTGAAGGAAGTACATTATATGGAGTAGGAAAATATGAAGAGGCTTTAGGTCGTTACAGAAATGCACTAGAAACAACTGCAGAACATGATGACGAACTTCTAAGGACACTTTTGAGAAAAACTACAGATAAGTTTCATTGTGTTCTGCTTATATGGACGAGACATGCTTTTCATGCTTGCCCTTGAAACAAATCCATACCCAGAAATGTACAGTCTTGATAACGTTTGTACTGTCCTTTTTGTGTGGCTGTTGATTGATGCACTTTTCTTTTATTGTACTGTTGTCCAACTAAATTCATAACATAGTGCTTTATGATTTGGCTCGTGAAGAAAGTGCCAGGTTTATGTTTCATGCTTATTTGCCTGTATATGGGATGCAAAAGATTTTGGCGCATGTTCATATAAGATTGAATTAAATTGGGCATTGTTCATTAGGTTGCTACATGTACTTGACGTAAATGCATATATTTTCCCTATATTATGTTACTTCTTCCGAAGTGATTGCATCTATATACGAGTGAAGGGACTTCCTCAGAAATTGGTGGAGGTGTCGCAGCTAGCCCAAAGATCTCCATCTCGGATCCGAATGTATATGACATGATTTTGGGACCTAAGAGATCAACTGATGCGACAGCGTTAAACCGTGAAGAATTTCATTTCGGATCGAACTGCATTAGCTACATTATGTTAAATTGCACTCTGAAAAATATACGACTGCAAATTGTTTGTCTTCACTACCAGGTTTTGTGATGACAAATTTTCATACGATGAGGTTATTCTGATAATCATCATCTATTGCACCAAGACAAACTGTTGTTTTGTCCTCTTCATAACACGTATTATGATTTCAGTTTCTATGATTGTTGGAGCTTCAGATACGTTTAAAGTTTACATTGTCTGTGAGAATGAACTGGCATGACTGATGATGCTTTCTTGTATGAACCCCAATTATTTTCCATGAAATGCATTCTTCCTCATTGCGCGAATCCCCTTCTTGTGCATAATCTTCTTTAAACGTATGGCTTAAGGGCACGAACTCAGGCTCTGTATATGAAACTCCAGTTCAATATATATGCTATTCAAATGTGAGGTTTGAAAAGACTAAGTTTTTTTTATTTTTATAAACAAAGTTATCAGATTTTAAGCGCTTTATACTTCAAGTGCATGTGTGTGTTTGGGTGAAAGAGAAGTGTGAGTGAGAGAGAAAAGGAGGGCAAGGAAGAGAGGAAGAGACCGAGTGTGCAAGTGTAGGTGTAAGTGGAAGTATAGGAGTGTGTGTAAGTGAGTGGGTAAGCGAAAGGGTATGAAGAAATCAGAGTATATTCGAGCACTAGTGAATAACTTGATGAAGGATAAGCGGTACAATATCGCGTGATTGCAACAAAGTATAAGTATAAGTAGGCACTTTCCCTTGGACTAAGAACCCATATCAGTTTGGTGCGTTTGCCGGGAAACATATGAGCTAGTGCATAGATAGAGGAAGAATCCATTGCGAGATAGTTGTGGGCTCTAGGTAATCCAAGTAGACCGATTGCGAGGGGTTTGAGCAAAATAAAGGCTTTCACAATCATTTGTTCCGTGGGCTTAAGAGCCTTACATTTTGGTGCGTTTGCCGGGAAGCATATGAACTAGTACATATACAAAGGAAGGATTCCTCGAGGGATAATTATGGGATCCAAGTGATCCAATTGGACCGATTCCGAGGGGTTTTGAACAACATAAAGTCTCGTATAATCACTTTTTCCTTGGGCTTTAGAACACAACATTTTGGTGCGTTCGCCGGGAAACATATGAGCTAGTGCATAGACAAAGGAAGGACTCCTCGAGAGATAATTATGGGCTCTAAGTAATCCAATTGGACCGATTCCGAGGGATTTGAACAAAATAAAGTCTCGGATAATCACTTTTTCCTTGGGCGTAAGAGCCATACAAGAGCAGCCTAGGACAGATGCCTATGCAGACCCAAGATATCATATGGCTATGTGTGAAGTTTCAGGTATTAGCTCTCATAGAATAATTGATCGACATCCTTTTGTAACCTTAGAGATAGGGCAAGGAAAGAGTGCAAGGACTGTAAGGGCCTTGATTGACTCAGGTGCAACCACTAGTGTTGTTAGATTTTCTTACTGTCAAAAGTTAAAATTAAGTGTCAATCCTATAGAAGCATATCTCATAGGATTGGGAGGCGTGGAAACCGCTTGCATGGGTGAGGTGGAACTCCCCCTCTACATTCAAGATGTTTGCTGCTTGAGGGCTCAAATAGCTACACACAGACCACATCATGTACAACATGGTTCACTCACTCGAACAACTGATACCCACTCTTATTCAACATACACGAACACATATTCGCCCTTGAGCACGAGCAAAATCATTGGTAAATGGGTCCGTAAAAAGCCTCATTTCTAAACAGACACTCTTATAAAGCCTTCCAGAGTCTCCATAAAATCAAAACCAAAAGCCATCCACTTCATTTGGTAGCCCAAAGCTTGTAATAAACCTCCGGACCCCCGTTTGTAAATTCATCCCCACCTACTAACTCCATCATTCACATAGTGCATCTTTCCATTCAGCTCATAGGACTAGTCATGCACTACCTACACACACAATCATGAGCACTCGCTAACATACTGACCTATCACAAATCACTCATGTTAATGTTGTAACGGGGACAAAAATTGTTCTATCTTGTCCATTACAATGTTAACACTTACTTCTATATTCTCACAGACTCAGCAAACAAGAAGTAACATGGCAAAAGCAAGAGGTACCAATTCCCAGGCCGGGTCTAGCGGCCAGATAGTGGACATTGAAACGCTCCTTCTCGAACCACAACTCACAGAGAGGCCTCAAGAACTTAGAGCGGTGCATGTATTACCCATTCAGGACCCTCCACAAGGACACACTTCTCAAGTGGGGAAACATGCACATTGGTTCAGTGATGTCACAGGACCATTGGGAAAAGGCACCTACTTTTGGGAGGCAGAAATTGAGTTTAATGGAAATTGGGGAAGATACCATTTCTTCACCCGTGAATTCGAGAAGTACCAGAATGCAGAAGTCATGCGATCGGTATGGACCAAAGCGGGCTTGGATAGCTATTTCGGAGCATCTACCTAAGCCAGATTTCCTACGTTGCTCCTACCTTATCAGTACCATCACCCCTAGCAGAGCTAAAGGAGGCGATAGTACCTTTGTGCTACCCTCACTAACGCCAGGCCACGAGCAAAAAAGATTCAAACTGACCCTTAACCTAGTAAGGGAAGCGTTCAACATGCATGGCATGCATATTCCCACAGAGAAAGAAACAATGATTCCTAGCAGGATGAAGCACAAGGATCTCAACAAATTGAAGGACATGGTAGCAATGACACCAACCATCGCCCTCCACCTACAAATGATCATGCAACACTTCGCCTTCCCCGCCCAAGAACGCTTCACTATGCCACCGAAAAGAATCTGGTTCAGCTTGTACTTGGTGGAAACAGAGGCTCTCACAATTAATTTACCACACTGGATCATAGATCAAATCCACCTAGCACATCAATGATGGAATAAGAAACAAAAGAACGTACTTCATGGGTGTTGTGTGCTGACAAAAATAATTTACAGGTGTTTAGCTTATGACGTGCCTATTCAAAGAGCACTTGTGTGGTCCAGAGCTCAGGAATTCCAGAGATGGCTATCAACAACAGACCCTCCATCTAAGAAAATGAGAGGTACAGTCCAACTATCGTGTGCCCAAGCAAGGGGAGCTACCACCACACCAGAGGTGACCCCTCCACAAACACGACGTGTCCGACCATTTACAATTCGCTTACCCAGACGGAGTGCAAAAGGACATAATCTAGATTTCCCTCCGATCCCCTTTGATTTGGAGTTTCCACAAGGCTACACCCTGGCCGATTTGACAGATGAAGAAATCGCCCGCATGATTAATGAGACCAATCTTGAAACGGAAGCAGAGCAGACCCAAGGACCACAACCTACTACAATAGCTTCAGCCCCGACCCAACCGCAAGTAGTAGAAGTAGAGGAAGATGAAGAATGGACGAAAGAGGAAGCAGACGAGGAATATGATCACGAATACGACAAAATTTCCAAACTAGCAAGTGCTCCAGCATATTCGGCACAAATAAAAAGATTGTATGAGACCATGAAGCGAGTCCAAGAACATCACAAACTGTCGCTCGAAACCGGGAAGGTGCTAATGAGCCAAATGTTAGGAGAGGAAGCCGTGGATGAAATGTTTATTGAATCCATGAACCTGCACGTGGACGCAGTGGGCTTGGATGAAGCCACTCATTCAACTATGTCTTATATTCATCGCTTTGAGAAACGGGTGCCTACCCGTCCCATGCGCTCCGGCAAGCAGATTCACATGGATGTATCGGCACCAGAAGACACGACACAGACAGAGGAACACCACGAGGCACCACCATCATCAACCTCACCACCTCTCACTATATACACACTTCACTTCACCACACGACACTACCACCCCAACGTCAAGACTCACCACATATGTTATGGGGATTCCCATCTCACTAGGCACCCAATTTGGAGGGATCACAATGCCCACTCTTACAACAATATTCATGCACATCACATCCACCCCACCCACAGTCCCCATCTACACATTTACACACACTTTTGACACCATGGAAACATCACCAGCCACAGCACCACTCCCTCCCCCCTCTCTACCACCATCTCCCATACCCCCTCCACCAACATCACCTCTTGTGTCCACTTCATTCACTATCCCATTCCCCCTCCCCATTCCCCCTGCATCCTCCACCATCCCTACATTCATAAATGTAAATAACATTTTCTACATTATATCAGTGTGTACATCAATTGCAAACAGAATACCAAACCTTGGAAAATCGACATCGCCAAATAATTGCGGATCATGAGCAACTATAGAAGAGGCTTGCAGCTTTGGAAGCAAAAAATATTGACCTAAATCAATGCTACACTACACTTGAGCACGCTCACTAGACCCTTTTGGAAGCTCCCCAGCCATGCGACTCCAATGAAGTTAAAAAGCTAACAACTCTAGTAGAACTTTATGAGTCAAGACATGTTAAAAGCCATCGTAACCTGACATTACTCAGAAAGCACATGGCCACTGCCCTCGAAGAGAATAAGCGCTTGCAAAGGCAGAACGAAGAAAATTTAGAGGCAGCCATGGAGGGTTCCCCCCAGGAGATCGACCCCGAAAGATTCAAAGCGGTTCCATCCGACACTATGAAGACAATTCTTGAAAGTTATGCGGATCTACCGGAAGTGCATGATGAGTTGGGCAAAGATCGAGATACTCTCCTTCAACAGCTAACGATGCAGGAAACCCAACCCAAGATCACCGATTCTACCACCACTGCAGGCGAGGTAAATGCGCTGAGAGAACAGGTCGCGGAATTGCAAAGTAAGTTACTCCAATATGAACGACAACCCCCCCAAGTCATCGAGCTAGAACCAGAAGAATTGCTACCCATTGAAGTGGATTAGTCCTATGAAGAGCCATATGTTCCTATGCCAATGCGAGGTGGTCAACAAACCGCTGAGGGATTGGACACACTAGAGGTAGAAGCCCCAGAATGGATGCAGAAACTCAAAAAGGTAGCCAATACACATGATGATCGAGTAGCGGTCCAGATTGAGTCCCTGAGTAAGATTGAGGACACCATTATCAAATCAGAATATTTCGGAAGTATGTCTCATCACAGATGGATAGGCACCAACGATGATCACTATGTGCCATATTGTGTACTCGTGGCAGATTACAACGCAGAGATTGAACGACGATGTGGCAAGGCGCCAACCTTTGCCACACAATTCGGCCCTGAGGATATCCCTGAGAGTGCTAAAAAAGGATCCATTCATCAA
>CM035413.1:78150854-78210854 GCA_020310875.1 Ceratopteris richardii
GAAGTGTAGAAAAACTTCCCACGTGCGCACGTATGCTCGTCCCTTGATTTGGTTGTTAGAAATATATTCTAAGAATCCTTTTGAGATATGACAATTAGGCATGTGCTCCTTTTTGACGTCAAAAAGGAGCACATGCCTAACTATCATATCTCAAAAGGATTCTTAGAATATATTTCTAACAACCAAATCAAGGGACGAGCATACGTGCGCACGTGGGGAGTTTTTCTACACTTCTTGAAAAAAGGTGAGCATTTTCATCAAGGCTTCAAAGCTTTGCTTTATGAGAAATATTAAAAAGTGTATAAGGGAAGTTTTTATGTGAAATGCTAAGTAGATACAAAAAGAGATTATTTTGTTCTAGCGAGGGTTCCTATGCACAATTGTGGGTATGTGCATACCCTACAACCCAACACATGTGCATGTATGCATGTATGTATGTATGCATATGCATGCATGTATGCATATGCACGCATGCATGTATGCATATGCACGCATGCATGCATGCACATGCATACATGCATGCATGCATGCACATGCATACATGCATGCATGCATGCACATGCATACATGCATGCATGCATGCACATGCATACATGCATATGCATACATGCATGCATGCACATGCATATGCATACATGCATGCATGCATGCATGCATGCATCTGCATACATGCATGCATATGCATACATGCATGCATGCATGCATATGCATACATGCATGCATGCATACATGCATGCATGCATATGCATACATGCATGCATGCATGTACATGCATACATGCATGCATGTACATGCATACATGCATGCATGTACATGCATACATGCATGCATGTATGCATACATGCATACATGCATGCATCTGCATACATGCATGCATCTGCATACATGCATGCATCTGCATACATGCATGCATGCATCTGCATACATGCATGCATCTGCATACATGCATGCATGCATGCATATGCATATGCATATGGATGCATGCATGTATGCATATGCATACATGCATGCATGCATGCATATGCATACATGCATGCATGCATGCATGCATGTATGCATATGCATACATGCATATCCATATGCATACATGCATGCATGCATATGCATACATGCATGCATGTATGCATATGCATACATGCATATACACACATGCATACAAGCATACATGCATACATGCATGCATATGCATACATGCATGCACTCTCTTTATATTTTTGTCTCTCTTTATATTTTTGTTTTCTAATATCTTCTCTCTTTATTTTTGTTTGAGAGAGAGAGAGAGCGAGAGAGAGGGATATGCATACATGCATATACATGCATACATGCATATACATGCATACATGCATACATGCATACAAGCATACAAGCATATGTATACAAGCATATGTATACATGCATACGTGTATACAAGCATATGTATACATGCGCATGCATGCATATGCATACATGCATATGCATACATGCATATGCATACATGCATATGCATACAAGCATGCATATGTACATGTATGTATACAAGCATGCATATGTAAGCATGCATATGTAAGCAAGCAAGCATATGTACATGTATGTATACAAGCAAGCATATGCATACAAGCATATACAAGGAAGCATATGTATATGTATATATATGCACGTATACATATACAAGCATATGTATACGTGAATGCATATGTATACACATGCATACATACAAGCATATGTATACGTGTATACAAGCATATGTATACAAGCATACAAGCATATGTATACAAGCATATGTATACAAGCATATGTATACAAGCATATGTATACAAGCATATGTATACAAGCATATGTATACATGCATACGTGTATACAAGCATATTTATACATGCATATGTATACATATGTATACGTGAATGCATATGTATACGTGAATGCATATGTATACAAGCATATGTATACATGAATGTATATGTATACAAGCTTAAGCATGCATATATATACATTGGATGAGATGAGATCTTCATATTGCATCAAATGGGATCGCCACGCACACCATGGGGTGCACACGATCACGGCGAATCAAAAACATATCATATCCGTAACGGAGCTCTAGTTATGGATGCGGCGGGGAAGTCAATGCAACAACGTATACGACAACTCTGCTCGATCGAATTCGGTCATTCAGTAATGTTAAAATGGACCGAACAGGATAGAGACTCTAAAAATCATATCACACAATGCATATATGAAGAGTACCGGCCAGCACCTGGCAATCTTGTTGTGAGTTCCGATTGGATACAACATACAGCACGCGAGGTGATGTCGCATCGACGATCGGAAGCTTGCGATGCTTTCAAAGCAGGCTTACCGAAGCCTGTATGGCTAGACGCCGAAGAATGGGAATCGATTCAGGATGAGCATCAACATACTCCTGATTGGTATCGTCAACAAAGAGATGCGGCGGCCACACGGTTAGATACGGTTGGAACGTCGCATTTAGGTAGCGGCGGATACGACAGTATGCGCTACCAATTTGTAAGTATGAAGTTAATTATTGAAGTTGTTTGTGTTAAATATATTATGTATATTCATCTAACATTGTGCATATTTACCATAGGAGTTGGCAGTGGGTCCTCCTCCAACGCGAGCAGAAGAATCGTATGGATATCGACATGGATTGACTGCACTGTTACAAGACTTAGAGGGACGCGGTGCAATCGTCTCATGGGAGAATATTCTTGATTAGGTAAAGTTATATCTTGGTTTCGTGTTTCTATTTGTTGTTTATAAATGTCATGTTAATTGGTTTTATTTTATACATATGTTTTGTTGCAGGATTGTAGGTGTAAATATTTTGATCAATGCCACAATTTTGTATCACACAGCTTGCATACGACAATCATGAACCATAATTTTGTATTCGATTCTTATATGGAAGTGTTTTGTCACATTGCCATAATTTTGTATTACACTCCTATGTGGCAATGATGTACCATAATTTTGTATTCCATTCCTATATGGAAGTGCTTTGCCACACTTATGTACATTTTTCATTTATGGAATATACGACTTTTTGTACATGAATCATTGTCCATTTTTACTCATATAAATTTATGTTTTGGTTGTCATTAGAGTACATAACACATGTACTCAGTTGGGCAGAGTGTATTGTCTTTTGCTAAACAACATCATTCCCGTTCATTTGCCTCGGTAGCAGCCTCGGTATACCATACCGACCTTTTGGTACCGACGCGGAAACCGACCTTTACACCGGCGTCGCGGCAAACAAAGCCGCGTTCATTTTCCTCGGTAAAATCCTCGGTATACCATCGATCTGTTGTAGTGAGATAGATAGATAGATAGATAGATAGATAGATAGATAGATGGATAGATAGATAGATAGATAGGTAGATAGATAGATAGATAGATAGATGGATGGATGGATGGATGGATGGATGGATGGATGGATAGATAGATAGATAGATAGATAGATAGATAGATAGATATTATTGATAGATATATAGATAGATAGATAGATAGATAGATAGATAGATAGATAGATAGATAGATAGATAGATAGATAAATAGAAAGAAAGAAAGAAAGAAAGAAAGAAAGAAAGAAAGAAAGAAAGAAAGAAAGAAAGAAAGATAGATAGATAGATATATAGATAGATAGATAGATAGATAGATAGATAGATAGATAGATAGATAGATAGATAGATAGATAGATAGATAGATAGATTGATTGATTGATTGATTGATAGATAGATTGATAGATAGATAGATAGATAGATAGATAGATAGATAGATAGATAGATAGATAGATAGATAGATAGATAGATAGACAGATAGATAGATAGATAGATAGATAGATAGATAAGTAGATAGATAGATAGATAGATAGATAGATAGATAGATAGATAGATAGATAGATAGATAGATAGATAAATAGATAGATAGAGAGTCAGAGAGACAGACAGACAGACAGATAGACAGACAGACAGACAGACAATTAATCTTATTGATTACCTAGATGCTTTTGAAGAACAATCCTAGATACATTGGTTGCCTACATATATGTTAATACTTTGTTTTGACAAGTGGTTTCCCAATCAATTCTAGAAACAATCCAAGAACATTCTAGAATAAGTGGGGTTATTTTAGGAATTAAACGCATAAAATATTTTACTTAGAAATTTTTAGCCGACAAAGTTGGGAAAACTTCTTTAGATGGGTGCATTCCCCTAAACGGAATGTTTCCTTCACTCATCTACATGGTGAGTTCATGAGAAGCTTTGGTCAACTACCTGAGGTCAATAGAAATGCACTAAACACTGATGTAATGATTCATTTCCTAAAGATCTTAGGTCCTAAGGATAGGGCTGAAGTAGCAAGGATACTTAAAGAGCCTAGGAAGAAAATCAATTTGAGTGATAACTAGAAAACTATTAGACTTGTAGTTGAGGTGATTGCTCAAATGAAGCAAGGCCAATCTACTCCCTACAATTTTCCAGTTCATCCTCAAGCTGGTCCAGAAATGGACTCAAATGTTAGGAAAAAGGATTTCAACTTCTTCTTCAAGAACAGATTTATTTGAGAACACGCTAACGGAAAAGTGAAAAATCCACAAAGAGTTCTAAGCAAGAAAATTGTTCAAGTTAAGTTCATGAGAGATATGCATGAAGCCTTATGGGCAAATCACAAAGTTTTTATGGAAACGTATGGGAGATTTAGGGAAAGCTACTTGTGGCCCAAGATGTATGTGAATGTAGGGACTTTGTGAGCACTTGTGCCACTTGTCAAGTACATTCCTCCATCAAGCATAGAGACCCCTCACATCCAGCTTACCCTCCTTGTATTCATTACATGTGGGTGGTTGACCTTGTAACCATGCCCAAAGGAATTGATAAGATAAGATATAATTTATGGAAAGAGAAGACTTAGCAAATCATGTGGATGGTCTAGCCCTCCATTCGAACACTACTAATAATTTATGCACGTTCCTTCTAGAAGAAGTAAAATCAAGATTTGTTTACTTTAAAAACGTAGTTGGAGACCGGGGTGAGTTAGATGCTAACTAGAAGAGAGAATTCTTTCACAAATGTGGAATTCGATTGTCTCGAGCCATTTTCTACAATCCTAAAGTGAATGGAAAGATTGAACAAGGTCATCCTTTAGTTGTGAAGGTGATCTTGAAAGCTTATGGCCAACATATCCTCTATTTGCATTATGGGTGGATAGGATGATATACACTCGAATTACAAGTTTTATGCCTAGAGAGATAATGTATTTCCATGAACCAATGCTCCTTATCCATACTTAGATACCAAACTAGAGAAAAATTCCCTAGATTCAATGATAATCTATCAAGAGCTTATCTGTTAGCATTGAGGCTAAAGTAGTTACAACAAGGAAAGGAGAAACTGGATGAAGTTGTAAAAAACTTTAAGGAGTTTCTTCTTAAGAAAAATTTATATTTTAATAAAATTTATTAATTTATGCCATGCCAAATTGATATTGGGGATTGGGCATTCGTATATGATAATACTTTCAATTCTCAATACAATGCATGAAGAATTGATAAGAATATGGTTTGGTCCTTGCGCTGTTGTGTGAATTTATGATAATGGAATGTATCCACTTTGTGAGTTTGATGGCACTTGGTGAGTTGTGGTACCTTTTCAATTCCATCATATTTTTTATTTATGTTTTGTTTTTCTATTTCCACGCATTTCAATAATTGCATTTCATGAAGTTTTGGCATTAAAAGAGATTTTAAATTACAAAAACATGAGGATAAGAGCACTAGTTAGAATGTGTATATTTAGTGAAAATTCTTAGAAACCTTATAGTTATCATAATGATCTAGACAGGGCAATCTGGACTTGATGCTCTTAGTGAAAGTAAGGATTTATTTTATATAGATAGGCTATGCATATTATCGCGAACCCTTAGTTAGTGAGATCCTAGTTCTTGCTAGTACATGCCCCTTTTGGTTTTAGTACATGAGAAAAATATTTGAAAACGTTTTCAAAAGGATTTTGATGTTTCTTTAATTATATATGTAGACTCACTCAATCAGATGATGTGAAGGTTTAGTGGAAGTGGATGTCAAGAAAACATTTACACATTGATTTGAAAACCAAAATATTCTTTTTCCCATTAAAATGTTATATAATCTGAGTTTAAAATTTGGTTATGGTTTGTTTTCTTTCTCATTCTATTGACCATCTGATAATTGATTCATTTGTACCTGGAGAGAAACAAAACAAAATATGTGAGAAAGATCTAATTTTATGTGTCTGCATATATGTGTGCGTAGGATTGATGGTATATGTATGTTTGTGGATGTGCTTGCTCAATTGATATGTATGTATGCCTATATGAATGTTTATGGGTGCATCTACATATTTGTGTCTATGTGTATGTGCGTGTTTGTGTTCATGTATATGTGTGAATGCAACAAACATATATGTCTATGTATCTATGTTTGTGTCTATCATATGATCACTAATATATACACTTATGTGGTTTGTGTATATGCATGAGTCACCATGTGTATGGTGGTATATGTGCATCCATAATGTGTTTGTCTATATGTTTTTGCATTTATTCGAATACATGTGAATGTGAAAGGGTGTCTATGAATGTGAATGTGAATGTGGTGTCTATGTATTTACGAGCTTGGATATGTTTGTGGAATTGCATGTGTATTAAGTCTGAATTTAAGTCCATTGTGTGCTTGTTTCCATGTGGATACGTGATTATATATGTGAGTTTCTTATATATGATTGTATCTGTGGATGTATATATATTTGTGTATCCAAATCCATGAGTGAAAATGAATATGTGATGGGCGTGCATGATCAGTTTGTAAACATGTGAATGTGGCATGGATGTATGTGTGTATAAGTGTTTACGTGTGAGTGCCTATGTGTGTATGCTATTGTGTAATGAGTGGTTCTATGTGTACATAAACTTCATTGCTTATGTGCATTTTGTGTATGTGAATTAGTGGTTATGTTTCTAAATGTGCATGAGAGTGCATGTGGTTTGTGTGTATGTATGTGTATACATGTGGGTTCATGTGTACGTGCCCATATGTGCATATAAATGTGCTCATAAATGCAAGTGAGCATGTGTGATTTATGTGTTTGTGTTTATGTGATCAAGTATGCATACGTGTTAATTTATTGCACATATGTTACCTAAATTTAAAAAACAACACGTGAATGGGATAAATGTAAAAATCATGAAATTAAGAAGAAAAAGAAAACAGAAACAAAATTGAAAATATTAAATTAAAAAATTATTGTTGCACTGTGTGTAGTGCGTGTAAAGTGTGTGTAAAGTGAGTGATAATTATGTGATGTGTGTGCGTATGAGTGTTTGGATTGAAAGTGTGTGCGATGTTGTGAAGTTAACTAAAGTGAAATTGTGTTAATGTGTGGCCGTGTTTTGTTCGCTATTTAAAGTCAAGTCTAGAAAACAAATATGAAATGCCAAATAAAATTCAATATATATATATATATATATATATATATATATATATATATATATATATATATATATATATATATATATATATATATATATATATATATACATATATATCAATTGAAATGGTCAAATGTATAAACTCTGCAGGTGGAATCGCAAAGTGAGATTCAACTCGAATGAAACACCTTCAACATGATTGTAATATGATGATTTCTATATTTTATGAAGTTTTATTGAACTTTCTCATTTGATATTTTCCATAAACAATGTGTGCAACTGCAAAGAGTGTTAGTAAATGTGGTTATGAGTGCAAACATATGTGTGCATGAGCTATGTCTATATGTGCATTTAAGTTCACATGTGTTATGTGGTATACATGTGTGTACTCTCAATGTGCACGTGTGAATGCAAATATGTGATGAGAGTGTTCGTTTCACATATGTATATACATGAACATGCATTAATGAGTGTGTGTGTGTGTACTCTATCATGAGTGCATATAAATGTGGGAGCTCATATGAGTATCGAGTTGTGTGCATGGTCTAAGTTGGTGTATGCATAAGTATATATTTGAGTTAATATATGTTCACATTTATGTTTCTATGTGAATGTGCGCATGTCTCTATATATATGTGTGTGCATATATGTGAGCATGTGTGTGACCGGGATATTTGCATGAATGTACCATCGTGTAAAGAGGGGTTTCATGTATATACTTAAGTACACGTTTATATGTGCTATGTTGTATGCACGTGAACACATATTTTGAATGTATACATGCTATATACATATGTACATTTAGTATGCTATATCCATACTATATGTAAAAAAAGGCAACCCACGTGGGGACTTTGGATTTTGAGCATGCAGAGAACTTCGAGACAGGCTCAAAGGGAAACATGAGGAGGTGTATTCGGTTCCCGAGGGGCATCTGCGCTAGCTGTTGTGAAAGCTGCCCTATACTCAGCCTCACAACTGGAAGTGGCCACAGTAGGCTGCTTCTTGTTCAACCAAGATATACATGAGCTACCAAGCATGAAGCAAAAACCACTGGTGGACACACGAGTGTCATAGCAACCAGCCCAATCTAAGTCAGAAAAAGCATGCAAATCTGGCGGTAGTGATCCCCCCTTGGGATAAAACAACCCAAGTAGCCGAGTACCACTCAAGTAGCGAAAGATGTGCTTAACTGCTTTCCAATGCGTGACTCTTGGGCAATGCATAAACCTGCTCATCTGTGAGACAGCAAACTGAATATCTGGCCGAGTAATGCATAAGTAAATCAAGCATCCAACAGCCTGCTGATAGAGAACAGCATCAAATGCATCTCCAGCATCATGAAGACTCAATCGTAAACCTGTCTCCATAGGAGTGGCAATAGGCTTACAGTCTTCAAGGCCAAAACGCTGTAATAATGTGTCAATATATTTCGTTTGACACAAAGCCATTCCACCATCAACGTGCATAAACTGAATGCCCAAATAGTGATGCAAATGCCCCAAATCAGACATCTCAAATGAGGCATGCAAATCAGCCTTAAAATCAGCAATATGTGTCTCAATAGGACCAATGAGCAGCATGTCATCAACATAGACAACAATGATCAGAAGCACATCATTAGCACGTTTAACATATAAGGTGCTTTCAGTTGGACTGTTCTCAAAACCATGTGCAATCAGATAGGCATGTATCTTCTCATACCAAGCACGTGGTGCTTGCTTTAAACCATATAATGCCTTCTTTAACCTGCAAACTTGGTTTTCATGCCCTTTTTGCACAAAGCCATGGGGCTGAAGAACATACACTTCTTCATGCAAGTCACCATTTGGAAATGCTGTTTTAATGTCCAACTGATGTACATTCCAACCATGATGGGCTGCAAGAGCACAAATGCTCCGAACAGTAGTCATACGGCATGTAGGTGCAAAGGTCTCATCAAAATCAACGCCTCTTTCCTGCATAACCCTTTGCAACAAGCCTAGCCTTATACCTGTCAACTGTACCATCAAGTTTACGCTTCAGCTTGTATACCCACTTAGTGCCAATGGCCTTCTTGCCTGGAGGTAAATCACATAAAGACCATGTACCATTCTTCATTATAGCATCATATTCAGATTGCATAGCAACATCCAATTTTCTAAATTTTGTGCTTCATCAAAGGAAACAGGCTCATTCTCTTCACAGAGACTAGATGCAGCCATAGCATAGCAATCTGATGCAAAGGAGGCACTATGAGAGCCTGAACGAGTACAATATGAAAAAGGTGCATCTAATTTGCTGTCACGCAAAGTCTGCACCAGCCATTTTGGCATAGTTTTTGCCTGCTCAATATCAGCTCTCTCATCAACAAGTGCATCATGTAAATCTGCATCAGAAATGGAATGATCTGCATCATCATATGAAACCTGCAAAGGCTGAGAAGTTGCCTCATTAGGACCAGTACTACCCTGACCACTTGTAAAAAGAGGCATCAAAGTATCATACATGTCTTTGGAGCTAACAGATGTCTCCTTAGTACATGAAAGCAGTGGCTGAATAGCATCTTCCACAAAGACAACATCACGGCTAACCAGAATGCGTTTAGTCTATGGATGATACAGACGATAGCCTTTACTTTCAGAACTGTACCCAACAAAAATACATTTTACTGCCTTCTCATCCAATTTTCTGCGATGTTGTTCAGGCACTAATGTATATGCCAAACAACCAAAAACACGCAGATGAGCAACAGATGGCTTGCGATCATGCCAAGCCTCATATGGAGTGATAGACTGCAACGCTCTAGTGGGACACCTGTTCAGTACATATGCTGCACACATGACAACCTCAAGCCAGAAACTATGTGGTAAAGCCTGACTTTTGACCATGCACCTCGCCATCTCCATGAGTGACCTGTTCTTTCTTTCAGCAACTCCATTCTGTTGAGGTGTATACGGCACTGTACACTGGTGTTTTATCCCATGTTCAGCCAGAAATGCATTAAAATCTGAAGACATATATTCCCCCCCTCGATCAGAACGGAGGGTGCCCATTTTACATGTTGACAGATTTTCAGCCAAAACCAAAAACTGTTTGAAGCACATGAACACTTCGGACTTTGCTTTGAGTGGATATACCCATGCATGCCTGGAAAAATCATCAATGAAAGTCACGAAGTAAAGGTAATTTCCAAAAGAGGGTGTCTGCATAGGACCACAGACATCACTATGTACAAGCTGCAATTTCTGCGTAGCCCGAACTGAACCATCTTTTGGAAAGGAAGAACGCTACATTTTGCCCAAAATACAACCTTCACAAACATGTTTTCCAGGTGCCTCAAGTTTGGGCAAAGAGGACACCATTTCAGATTTCTGCAGGCGTAACAAACTAGCAAAATTCAGATGACCAAAGCGTGCATGCCAAAGCTTTGCATCTGACATAGCCTGAGAATCATGAACTGCACATGCCGAATCATTCACAGATGTTTCATAGTCTATGAGCTTATACAGCCCACGACATAAAATGCCAGAAGCAATAATCACATCGCCATTTGAGAGATCATGGACTGTACACCTGTCATCAACAACTTTCACAAACAAGCCAATCTTGGCTAATGCAAAAACTGATAACAGGTTCTTTTTGATCCCTGGCACAAATAAAGCATCTGACAAAGTAAAAGAACTACCATCAGCAGTAGTCAGAATGATCTTACCAACTCCCATAACAGGATAAGAGGAGTTATTGGCGCATGTGACAATATTCCCTGTAGGGGCAGGCTCGAGTGAAGAGAAGAAACTGCGCAACGAGGTAATATGTTTGGTCACCCCACTGTCAAAGTACCAAACATCTGAGTCTACTACAGACATGCACTGATCATGAGAAGATGGGTCAAAACTGCAGACAATAGTAAACGCCCATTCTTCTTCCTGCACAAGATTTGCAGACTCTGTTTTTGGTGTAGAGACCTCTGCAAAAACCATTCCAGCCTCTTTCTTCTTTGCCTCTTTAGTAGCCAGTTTTGGACGTTTTTTGATTTCTTCTCATCTTTATCCTGGTTCTTTGATTGTGCAGCATTTGCAGATTTTTGCTTACTAGTAGAAGAGCTCCATTTTCCTTTGCCCTTCTGACTAGCCAAGAAAGCTTGATCTACAACACGCATAATGGACCTGTTCTGCCTGGACTGATCTTCCTGCAACAGAACAGAGACTAATTCCTCAAATGACAAGGCATTCGGATTTCCTTTCATCATCAACCGAAGAGTAGAGGCAAAACTCCGATATGAATCAGGAAGACCATTCAGAACGGTCTCGACAAGTGAGCTATCTGGTATAACCTCATCAGCAGAAATCAATTGTTCCTTCAGGTCTTTGATCTTTGTAAGAAAACTGTCCATAGAATCACCTTCATTCATGTGCTCACTCTCCAACTGTTTTCGGAGGTAAGCAACACGAGCCTCATTCCTAGCCTAGTACAAAGTGGTAAGTGTATCCCAAGCATCCTTTGCTGTTCTACAAGAGCGAATGTGAGGAATAATGGCACGTTTGACAGACAAAGCTATCAATGCATGTGCCTAGGCATCTCTGCCATCCCAACGAATCTGCTCTGCAGTAGGTGCAATAGAAACAGTAGCACGAACAGGAATCTGCGGAATATCATCTTCAACACCATCTTCATCAGCTCCAACACCTCCAGCACCTGTATTTGTAGTACCTGTAGTCGCAGGTGTAACAGGACGTCTTTCAACACCCTGCACAATGTTCCACAGTCCTTTTGCAACCAGTACATGTCGCATCATATAAGCCCATAATGGGTAGTTGGTACCATCCAACTTATCCTCAACAGCCAACATACAAAATACATCACTGCTTTCAGCCATGGCCGGTGACTAAAATACCTTGATGCAGAAAATTGACTGTATCTCAAAAAGTTGAACGGAACTGCCCAGACAAGTTCAGCTAAACCTGTAGCAGACTTCGAGACGCTTAAACTGATGAACAGAAACTGGTATATACCTTTGGCACAAAAGGACGAAATAGCCTGCACAAGTGCTGGGATAGTGCGTTCGGAGGTCAAAACGAGCTCAGATCGCGATTTCGGCACCACAAAGCGAAGCAGTTTTGATCTCGGAAACACCCTGAGTATGCTCACCAAATTTCGTGCGAATCTGAGACTGCAAACGGAGGAGTGTGGACGACGCCCTAGAAGAAGCGACGACCTGCTCTGATACGAATTGTTGGAGATAGACGTCTGCGGAAGCACGTGAACAACACAAGGAAGAAGAAGAAGCTTGGAGCACAAACACAAAATACTGAATGTATTACTAGAGAATGTACAAAGATAAGTAGCCCATTAGGGCAATAGGCGTATATACAAGCCGGGGGAAAAAAGTGCCCCGGCAGTCCTAGAGTGTTCACACACATCACTACCTAAATATATCAACAATATATATATATATATATATATATATATATATATATATATATATATATATATATATATATATATATATATATATATATATATATATATATATATATATATATATATATATATATATATATATATATATATATATATATATGCAAACTAGAGAGATGATAGGGGAGAGAGAGGGACACAACACTGTTGTATATATATTCAATACACATGAAGTGGTTGGTAGACATGAAGGAACAAAGAGAGAGGGGGGGGGAGAAAGAGGGACAGAGAGAGGCAGAGAGAGGAAGAAAATGCAAAGAATCATTCATATAGATAGATAGATAGATATATAGATAAAGATATAGATAGATAGATAGATTGATAGATGGATGGAAGAAAATGCAAAGAATCATTCATATAGATAGATAGATAGATATATAGATAAAGATATAGATAGATAGATAGATAGATGGATGGTTGGACATATTAACACACACACACACACACACACATACATATATATATATATATATATATATATATATATATATATATATATATATATATATATATATATATATATATATATATATATATATATATATATATATATATATATATATATGTCACTCTAGCACAATGGAAAGTACAAACCTGAGGAGCTCACCTCGTAATTGTCAATCCATAGAGAGGTTCGAAGAGCGAATGATGGGCATGAAGAAGGTGGTTAGAAATGCAAAGAGCATACACACACACACACACTAGGAAAGTCGCGATGGAGATCAATAGAAGGAAACGAAAAAATTCGTACTCGTATTCATCATCAACGAGTTACAATATCTCTTCTAAATCTAGCTCATAGGTTCAACCATAAACTAACAACAACCTCAAAATGAGCTCTCTTGCTCTATTTATAGTTTTTCCCTAGTTTTGACCGGTTTCACATCTAGTGGCTGGCATAGTTAAAAAATAGGTTCTACCTCTAATTTGAACTACCTAACAGCTTCCAAAAATTATAAAAATTGGTGTGAGCTTTCTACTTAGACTCCTCAAGCTAGAGGACTCCTCGGCTTGCACAACATGAGTCACAGTCGTGATAATTGGATATATGTACATATATTACATTGTTTTAGTGATAAGAATCATTGTTGTCATGATGAAATAATTTGAGTAGTTTATGTGCTTCCTCTTTTTCTATGATAAGAGCCAGTACTTGATCCTTTGCCTTGAATACTGCCCTCCTCCTTATTTTTGTTGTCCCTGACAAAACCTGATTTTGCATGAGTAATATAGTTAGTGAGCAGGTACATTTCCAAGGTATGTTCTGTTATGCAAAGTCTCAGATAAGGTCGCGTTTAAGTTTCTCCCAATCAATGGGCTGGCGTTCCTCTAGAGTTGGGCACATATAATGTTCTGAATACATGATTTGTTCATAGCCGAACAAGTGAAGCAAATGCATTGGACAACTAATAAACACTTCTGCGTGGTATTCCTAGAAGCCAGTGGTGAACATATCTTCAAACATCTGCTTGTAGCAAGTGGGCCTATTTTTCAGTGTATAGTTCCAAGCATGGCATACCTTGAGGGAAGGTGTCATGCTCATGTCATAAACTAAGTCCAAATTCCCATATTCAAATCCTTGTGTATTTACAATGGGAGCCTTGACACGTCCGAAGGTCTTGAATACCATCTGCATCATATAAAAAATCTTCACAGTCATTTCAGTAGCAATATCAGTCATCTTGTGTAGACGTGGTAACCAATGATGAATAGTGGCCATCATGTAGCCGAGAGCCGGAGTACTATTCATGGGAGGTGAGAGATATGGTTAATTGATCCAATCTCTGCATTGAGGATTATTCTGAACCTTAATAGCAAACGTCTTCCAAGTATGTCTGCATGAAATCGGCCCATAGCATGGGTTATACTTCAAGTGCATCGGTGCACACATCCATGTGTGCATCATTTCCAAATGCTTTTGTAGTAAATCTACACGCCATGTGGGTTGATATATGTGACCACACTTTGAGGCTTATGGTGGAACATCTTCGGGTTCAAATTGCATAGCATGCATGGGGTGCTTTTGAGTAATGCTCTCAATTTGGAAATTATATTCTTCTAGCAAAAGGAAATATGGTTTATATTGTAATTCGCTGGTCATTATATGTCTGCGAGGGGCGATAGTAGCAAAATAGGACGACTTCAAAATAACCACTTCGAGATTTGCCATTGCATGTAGTTGCGCATCTAGTTGTGTAGAGTGTATCTTGCCCAATTCTGCGATGGTCTTTAATCAAGCTAGCGGACGTAATTCATATGTAACCTGCCCTTTGGGTGATCATCATCCACCAACAACAGGTAAAGGTACATATTCTTCCTCAAATGTTTCCTCGACATGTATGGGTATCGTTTCATCCAGTTCAGGTAGATTCGGTGGTGAATTAGGTCAAGGGGGTTCCTCCATATTGGATACATGAGTCTGTAACTCTTGTACTTTCATACGTAGTGCATTCAATTCTTCCAAGAGAGTCGGTGGTGCCACTTCCTGTACAATAGTGGGTCCCAATGAATCTTTGAGCAACAAGGTTTTATTGGTTTCCTTGAGGGTGCCACACTCTTCCTATAAACGATCATAGTCCTCAAGTGCTCATGCATGGTCATCAAGGATTATCTGCATGGACTCGGTGGGAATGGCTTGAAAGCATGATGGACTAAGGGGTGTATCCGGATTTTCCAATGTGGCTTCAAAATTCTCACGATTCTCTTGTTGTAGCCATTGATTTTCCTCCTTTGCTGTGTTGAGATGACGGTGAAGAAGCGCCATATTGCATGACAGTTGAGGATTGTGCATCAAGTAAACTTCTAACTATAATCTTTGATGCGTTCCTGAACTTGAGCTTCAAAAGTTTGTTGCTGCTTCTCATCTTTGGTTTCCAAGTTTTGATACTTTATATTGAGATCGTGGTTCTGGAAGCTGAGTGCATCCAATTATGCCTACAAATTCTATGTAGTCTGTTGTAGGGCGGAATGTTTTTGTCCGAGCGATGAATATTCTACATTAATTTATTGAAGACACTGTATCATTTGCTAGATCGCAGCATCAACAATGGATGATGATGATGATGCAAGGGTGGGGAATGATACATGTGGGATGGTTTGTAATGCAATGGGAGTAGGAGTAGGGGTAGGGATGGTGGATGCCATGGCAAGTGACGGGAGGGATGTGCGAATAGATGATGTGTGAAGTGTGTTATGTGGTGTGGTGGATGCATGTAATTGTGTGCCTGGTGAAGCTTTGGGTGAGATGTCCATGTCACTAGTGGTACCTTCAATTATCGCAATATGAAAGAGTGATGTAGGTGCGATGGTGCGTGGTGGTGGGTGCAATCGTGTGGTGAGAGATGACTTG
The DNA here is from genome assembly GCA_020310875.1 of Ceratopteris richardii. Taxonomy (NCBI): domain Eukaryota; kingdom Viridiplantae; phylum Streptophyta; class Polypodiopsida; order Polypodiales; family Pteridaceae; genus Ceratopteris; species Ceratopteris richardii. Next base: position 78,167,128 of record CM035413.1, read on the forward strand.
GTGGCCATAAGAAGGGGACTTGTAACAAACGAAAAAGATGTAGATCGGGTGTGCAAAAAGGATGTGAAAGAAGAATAGGAGGTTGGTATGTGGAGATGGTAAAGGAGTATTACGAATTAGTGGTATATGAGGGGAAATGAGGGGGCAGGGAAATGATGGGTGGTGTCATAATAGGTGGAATGGAAACAGGGGGGATGGGAGCAGTAGTCAAAATTGGTTTGGATATAGGGGTCCAAACTAAAAGGGGGAAAGGAATATGAACATCGGGGCTATCTACAATCTCAGAGGAGGATAGGGTTGGCACAGGGTGAGTGGGGTGGGTTTCGGTAAGGGTATATACATAGGAAGTCTCTTTCACAGTCAAGTCGATCGTGGAGGAACCCACTGGGGGTGCTAATGTGATGGGATCAGTGGGGATGCGAATATATGTACCTAGGCATTTGAGAATGCGAACCCGTCGAGGGTCCAACTTGGGTAAGGGCTTCCTTAGCAAATATCATAACGCTTCTGGCACGCCAACATATTTAACCAACTCATGCATAGTAGAGATAAAAGTTTCTTCGAAACTGTCGTTGACCGCTTCCTGTTGCAAGATGGCTTCTCTTTGTTCTTTTGTTAATCTGGTTTGTGCCCAAACTTTATTCATATTATTGTGGAGCCGTCAGATGGCGATGGTGTAAGCTTCTGCTCCTATCATTTCTTCTTCATACGTGCTCGCTTCCCTTGAAACTTCAACATGTGCTTCCGGTTGTTGTGCTTCTTCCTCACTATCAGTATCAGCGTCTCCTTCATCTAATACTGTATGGTCGTAGTCTTCATCTTTCGAATTAGTATTCTCTCCCTCTGAGGGTGTAGTTAATGGAGAGTGTTAATCTCCAAAAGAACAAGTTGTACTTGAATTTAGAACTCCTCTATATCAAGAACAACTTCTGACTCCACTTAATTTAGAAAACAATCACCAAATTATCAGAATTTTGACTAACTGTTGAAAACTGAAACTTCCTGAAAAGTCTGCTACAGATTAATCACTCATTGACTAATCAATCCTGTAAAGTTTTTAATAAAACTTTGCACAATGCTTCGCCTTAAGGTTGCGCAAGTTTTCCAAGTTAAATTTCTCAAAATGATTGAGTACACATTGAGAAATGTGTGAAACACTTTACCTATGTCTGAAACAGCTTCTTTGCAATGGCGACTTCGACACCTGTAATTTCTTAACACTGGTTCTCCCAAAGTAAATCCCGTTTGATCAAGATCTTTTAGCCATAGATGGCTTACCTTCCAACTTAGATTTTGAGCCCTCACTTGTGTAAAACTTTACATTGTGGACTGAGTAATGATCATTTCTCTGATCATGAAATCTGCGCCAGTTTTGACGACTCTCAGAACATCTTCACATATGAATGTTCCTAGACTAAATTCTCTCGACCTGATTGCAATTATCCTCTCAAATTCTAGCCAGATTAGCTATGGACTTAGATACGTGCAAAAGGATTTCTCAAAAGATTAAACACAGAAGGAGAATGGGAGAGAAGATCGACGCGCCATATCTGAAATTTTCACTTATCTATTTTCTTGATTCATCTGATGGATGATTTGTACAATGTACATCACTAACTTCTCTCAACTTACTTCTCTATCTCTCCTCGTCACTACAAACATGTACTTATATATATATACAAGTCCTAACTCGTAATTACTTCAAGTATATTGAAGTATCTTATAGAACTAATGTACATTTGATCAAAGAACTTTACTATCTGATTCTTTCCTTCAATTCATGACATTGATCTTCAATCTTCTCTTCATGTCTTTACTTCTACCCTTTGTATAATCACAATTTGTTGATTGTCTTGCTCCAACAGCTCCCCCTCAATCATCAATTGTGATTGTCTGCATCCTTTTTACTCCTGCCATGTCTTTGAACTTCTGTAACTTTGGTCCATCTAAACTTTTTGTCATCATATCTGCAAGTTGATCTTTTGTAGGAGTGTGTATGACTTCAATCTCCTTATCAATGACCTTCTCTCTCAGAAAATGATATTGTATTTCAATATGCTTAGTTCTAGCATGAAATACAGGATTAGCTGCCAAGTATAGAGAACTCATATTGTCTCCACAAATAATAGGAATACTCTGAACAACATCAAAACTCTTCATAAGTGTCTTTAGCCATATCACCTCCTTTGCAGCTTCCACCATACCTTTGTATTCTGCTTCTGTAGATGACAAAGCAACTGTATGTTGCTTCTTAGAACACCATGAAATCAATTTGTCTCCTACATAGCACAAATATCCATGGGTTGATCTTCTATCATCCACATTACCTGCCCAATCTGCATCACTATATATCTTCACTCTTGTATCAGAAGTAAATCCATAGTACAGCCCTTCTCTGAGTGTACCCTTGATGTACCTAAGTACTCTTTGTCCTGCAATCCAATGTTCCTTTCTAGGACAATGCATGAATTGTGAAATCACACCAACTGCATATGACAAATCAGGCCTTGTTAATGTAGCATAAATCAAGCTACCAACCAAGCTTTGATAAAGCTTCATATCTCTGAATTCTTCTCCTCCAAATCTAGACAATTTATGGTTCACTTCCAATGGTGTGGGTGCAACCCTGCAATCTTCCATTTTAAATTTGGTTAGCAAATTTTTAAGATACCCTTCTTGGGTCACATATACTCCATATTGAGTATAAGAAATCTCCATTCCCAAGAAGAATGATAAGTTCCCCAAATCACTGATTTTGAACTCTTTCTCCATCTGCTTCTTGATCATTTGTATTCCTTTATCATCTGTACCTGTAAGTATTATGTCATCAACATAAATACAAACATAAATGAATCCATCTTCACTTGCTTTGACTAGCAAGCTACTATCTGCCTTTGATGCTTGAAATCCAAGATCCTTCAAGAACTTTACAAGCCTATAATTCCATGCCCTTGGGGCCTGCTTTAGTCCATACAAAGCTCTCTTGAGCTTACACACATAATTTGGACTCACTTTATCTTTGAACCCATCTAGTTGCTCCATGTAAACTTCATCTGAAATGTAACCATTCAAAAAAGCATTTTAACATCTAATTGAGATAGCTTCCAACCTTTGCAAGCAACAATTGCTATGAGAGTTCTGATGGTTGTCATCTTTGCCACAGGACTATAAGTCTCATCATAGTCCACTCCATATGTTTGTGCATACCCTTTCACAACAAGTCTAGCTTTGTACCTAGACACACTTCCATCTGCAAATCTTTTGGTTTTATAAACCCACTTACAACCAATGATTTTCTGACTATTTGGTTTAGGAACCAAGTCCCAAGTCTGATTCTCTATCAATGCATCATACTCCTCTTGCACGGCTTCTTCCCAATTTCTCTTGCCTTTGGCTTCATCATATGTAGATGGATCTTCATCTGCTTTTACCAAATAAGCATGTTAGTCAATGGAATAGTCAATGTCTCCCCTAGAAGGTGGAAATTAATTGAGCGGCGCTGAACCAGGACGGATGAACCCGGATAGGTGCCCTAAAAAGTGGATTTGCGGTAGCAGACTTCTATTTAAAAGCACATAAAGGGAAGCGGTAAAGATCGGCAATTTTTTTCGAAAGGAGTCTCTGTTCTGTTGAGCACTGTAGTGAGTAGGGTTGATCCCATCGCGAATTGAAGTGTTTGGAAATTGCAAGTATCGTATTGTATTCTGTTTGTCTGTTATATTGAATCAATTTGGGAGATTGCGAGCGTCATATTTTGAAACTATGTATGAGATATTGATGAGTACATTGAGTTCTGTTCCATTCTATTCGTATTTAACTATTCTGCGATTCTCTTGGTTAAACCAATTTCCATTCGGTAGTGTTGTGTTGTGAGTCTATTTGATGATCAGTTATATACGATTCTGGATCTTTTCTGTCGCAAAATAGTGTGTTTGTCATCCTGCGAAAGACTGTGTAAGTTCAAAGTTAATCATCTACATTTAGTATATTTTCGGTTAAGTGACCAGATTCGATACAATAGTCTGCGTCACTGAGAAGTCGGTAAAGATCTGTATGTCAATTGCGATAGAAGTTTATGAATTGAGTCAGTATACGATAAGTTGGAGTAATCCCGATCCGAGTTGTCTGTGTATCTTTGTTCGGTGTGATTACCTGACACATGGAATCGTCTTATTGAGAAGTATTTAATTACTGAAAAGAGCATATTCTAGTAGTTATAAGTCACGGCAGGACCACTGCGTTATTACCATAGTAGATTCAGTCTGAACGTCCTAACACTCACCGTGTCGAAGAGTGGTCAGTATTCAGACTCACTCACTGTGTTAAGACGTGAGGGAGTATTTACGATTGTGTAAAGGATTGGGAAAATAGTACAGGGCCTCTGTCTAACAGATCCCTACCACTCCCAAGAACCCGAGGACCCGATAATACTCTTCCGAAAGTTGGATAGAAGTATTATCGTTCAACATTGGCGATCCTACTGGGGAATGTGGCATTAAGATTGCCTGGTATCTTGTTCGAATTAAATTTTGTTGGATAGACAGTAGCAACAGAACCAGATTGTTGCAAGACTGTTTTGCTCGTAATACTATATGATCAGTACGGAAATGCTACATGCCGATTACTCGATCATGTGAAAAGTATCCCAAGAATCATCAATTAGGGGTATTAAGAACAACTCTGGGAGGTACTAGTACAATTAGACCTGAGCCAGTTGTCGAAAAAGTGACGAACGATAACACTGATTCCGGTGAGATTACGGTAGAACGTAGTACATCTCTAGAACTGTCTGGTATCACTACGGTGCAGACTGTCGAAAATACAGCAGTTTTGGAACCTACCAAGGCGCAGTTGGAATCTAGTCTAAAAGTTTTCGGAATAAATTCAGATACGATTAAAAACACTTTAGGGAAGGAAATTAACACAGGAGAATCTACACTGTATCCAGTAACAATTTCGAATCCTTCCGGTGGAATTTCGGTAAGAAAAACACAGTTTTCCGGTGCCGATTCAGCAGTTTCGGCTGAATCTTCAGCTCAACTACAACGTTTGGAAGCAAGTCCTCCTACTCTGGATATCAAGGAGGAAGGAAGACTATTTGAAACAGAAATTCGCAATATAGTAAGTAAGCTAATTGTACCGGAAAGTGTGCCATTTGGCGAAACAAATTCCGGTAGTTCAGAAACTCAAACCAGAAATACAGAAGGAGTGTATAATACATTTACGATGAATGAACAACCGCAACGACAGTTAGGTCAACCCAGATTGGCTCCAACGGGAGTAACATACACAAAGTTTAGTGGGTTTCCAGGAGATGATCCAGATGCTCACGTACGCACCTTCGAAATCAGTTACGCTGTCCTCAACCATCCACCGGATCCGGCATACAAAGCAATTGTTTTTCAATCTACACTTGTGAATGAAGCAGCAAGGTGGCTTACTGAATATGATATTAATCATTTCGGTACTTATGAAGCAGTACGAGATGCTTTTCTGCAGCGATTCAGGCTGAAAAAGAATCCTGCAGAGATCTTTGAGTATTTATAGAACAACAGACAAAAACCAAATCAAACTGTACAAGAGTATGCTACCCTTTTCAGAACTCATTTAAGACAGTTACCCCAGGCTCATGCTAATTTACCAGACGATGTTATTACACAGTGGTTTATCAATGGCTTACTTCCTCAACTTAGGCAAATCATGATTATAAGATGTGTAGGAGCCATGACCCTCGATGCAGTGATCGCAATGACACTTCAGCTGGAAAACAAAGTTGGTGGATTTTCAGAGGATTTGGAATGGATTAAAACAAACAAACATGTGGCTGAAGATATAACTAGGCAAGTATATTGCACCACCTGCAAGAATTCAGGACATACTAGTGCCCAGTGTGCGTTAAATCAGACCTATTGCGCCATCTGTAACATTGTGGGACATACCACTGAGAATTGTGCATACAATGCTAGAAGACAAGGAGCAGCAACAGTTAATGCAATTATTCAGGAACAAGGGCAGTCATCCAATCAGTATGTACCCCCACATTTGAGACACAATCAACAACAAGGGTATCGACATTATCGAGGACAGAGGAACAACAACTATAATACACCGCGCTGGCAGAATGGACCACCACCGGAAAATCATAATTTACCACCACCTCGATGTCATTTCTGTGGACAATTGGGCCATATTAGAAGATTCTGTAGAGATGCAGCGGAATATGATCAAAGGAAAAAGGAACGTCAAAACCCAATGGCCAATGTGGTAACAATCACACCTGTAGAGACGCAGGCAGCAGCAGTTCAAACTCGTTCTGGTAAACAATTGCAACCAACAGCAGAATTATTTGAACCAGGGATACGTGAACAACACAGAATGTATCATAAAGCGAGCCAGTGGACTACCGAAGAACCACCTGTTTTTCCAGAATCTACTCCAGTTATCCAGTCCCCGGATACGACACAAGCTTGTGCTGACAATACAGAAGCAGGTACCTCATCTGCAGTAGAATCACCATCTTCAGACCAAGCTTCATCTTCAACAGTTCAGGAAGATGCAAATCAATTGCAACCAGCTTGGGATATATTGTCAAAAGCATCCATCACACTGCCTTTCGGGCAATTACTGGCATTAGTACCAGGAATACGCCAACAATTTCAACAACAGTCTACTACAAAATCTGCTTGCATTCCGACTACTGCAACAGTACAACCAGAGCCAGACTCTACGGTAGATCACTCAGTTCCTCTGATTACGGTATGGTTTCATAAACATCAAATTCCACAAGTTTTAATTGATGGGGGGTCTGGCGTGAATATTGCCACTGCGTCACTTTGTAAGAAGTTAGGATGGACTAAGATAGAACCAGTTCAATTCTTTGTTAGGATGGCTGATCAATCTAGAGTTCATCCAGTACGACTGGTCCGAGATATACCCATAACTGTGCAAGACACAACATTCAAGATGACTTTTGTTGTTCTAGAATTGCCAGAATCCACCCTAGATTACAATCTACTTTTCGGCCGTCCTTGTTTGAAACAAGCCAAGGTAATTCAAGACTGGTCAGCCCAGGAACTTACGTTCAAAGATAAAAATCGCAAATGTGTTGTAAAGTTAGATGCGATACAACCATGTGAGTTACATGCTCGACCATATTTTGCCAAACCTGTCCATATGTTAGATGGGTTGTCTGATGATGAAGAAGAAGAATTTCTGAAGAATAATGTTGATTTAATGACATTAGGAACTATTGATCTACAGTCTGTGGTAGATACCTGGAATGCTTCAGTATGTACAGTAATACCTATTGCCGAAGAAATTAAGGAGGAAGATACCATTCCGATTCACGGTAATGAACTACAGCAACTTCTTGAACCTTCAGTTAATACAGAGAAATATCAACAATTTTATGTTCCAGAAGACCAGTTAATTACTTATAATCTTGGAGATGAAGATCACCCTCGTCCTGTAAAGATAAAGCAAAACTTACCTGAAGCCTTTCAAGCAGATTTAATCAAGTTACTTCAAGAATTTACTGACGTCTTTGCATGGGATTATAAAGACATGAAAGGCTTGGATCCTCGTATTTATCAACACAGAGTTATGCTAAAACCAGAAGCGAAACCGATAAGGCAAACCAGCTACCGGATGAATCCACATTATGCATCATAGGTAAAGGCTGAACTTGATAGGTTATTAAAAGTTGGATTCATAGTACCAATAGAACATGCGGAATGGATTTCACCGATTGTAATTGTACCGAAGAAAAACAAGCAATTGAGAATTTGCGTAGATTATCGAAATTAAATGCTGCAACAGTACCGGATCCTTTTCCGATTCCTTTTTTGGATACTATGCTTGACAAAGTAGCAGGTCATGAGATGTATTCATTTTTAGATGGATACAGTGGATATAATCAAGTAAGAATGGCTGAAGAAGATATACCAAAAACTGCATTTATTACAAATTGGGGTGTCTTTGCTTGTACAGTAATGTGGTTTGGATTGAGGAATGCGCCAAGCACATTTCAAAGATGTATGCAGGAGATATTTTCTCCTTATCTCACCTCATTTATGCAAGTATACCTTGACGATTTTTCAATTTTCGGTAAGATGATCGCACATCTGGTACATTTACGATGTTGCTTTCAGAGATGTAGAGAATACAGATTGTGTTTAAACCCAAACAAATCTGTGTTTGCGGTTTCATGTGGTAAGTTACTTGGTCACATCATATCAGCACAGGGTATTCAAGTTGATCCTGATAAAATTTCAGCAGTATTAGAAGCTCCGGTGCCTAATACACCTAAAGAAGTAATGCGATTTATGGGTCAAGTGAGATGGCATGGAAGGCATTTACGGTGGCTTGCTCATATGGCAATACCACTGAACAAATTAATTTCCAAGACGCCACGGCAATTCGAATGGACTCAGGAATGTCAGATAGCATTTGATCGACTGAAACAGTTATTAACACAGGTTCCCATTTTACAGCCACCAGATTGGGATCATCCATTTCACGTATTTGTTGATGCATCTGATATAGCAATAGGAAGTGTACTGATGCAACAAACAGATAAATGGTTTAGACCAGTATACTATGCTAGCAGAAGATTAGCACCTGCAGAGAAGAACTACTCGGTGACTGAGAGGGAATGCTTAGGATTAGTGTATTCGGTAAAAAAATTCAGACATTATTTGCTGGGCCGAAAATTTACATTTCATGTCGATCATGCTGCACTTGTTTACTTGGTTCGACAGCAACATATAGGTGGCCGCCTAGCACGATGGGTTCTACTATTGCAGGAATTCGACTATGATGTCATTCATCGGCCAGGTAGTTCACATGCCTTAGCAGACTTTTTGTCACGCTTAGATTTAGGTGAACCTCCGGTTGGTATAAATGACACAACGCCAGCCATTTATACTTCAGAACCAACTACTGAGGAATTGTCAAACCAACCAGTACCAACTACGTATTATGATCAGTTATTGACCTTCCTTTCAAATGGATGTCTACCTTCTGAAGTCCCCACAGCTACACGCCGAAAAATTGCAGGTTTTAGTTGAAGATTCCGGTTAGTTGCTGGAGAACTTTATTATGCAGATCATACAGGAACCTTACTACGGTGTGTTCCTACACACGAAGTAAATTCAGTCATCAATTTAGCTCACTCAAGTCCAACAGGAGGACATTTTGCAGCAGATCTTACTCACCGAAAAATTCTGCAAAGTGGACTTTGGTGGCCAACTATGTACAGAGATGTATTGGAATTTATCAAAACTTGTGATAGCTGTCAAAGAACTGGACAACCACTACAACGCCATTACTTTCCACTTCATCCAGTACTTCCTTTAGAACCATTTCAGAAATGGGGTCTAGATTTTATTGGTCCAATCACACCTCCCGCGGTATTCAGTATTAACCGGTATATATTGACTTGCACAGATTACGCAACCAGGTGGGCAGAAGCATGGCCTTTACGTTCGGCTACAGCAGTTGAAGTAGCGAAATGTTTATTATCAGATGTCTTTCCAAGATTTGGGTTGCCACTAGAGCTTGTTTCAGATCAGGGCACCCATTTTATGAACAATTTGATGAAAGCATTAACACAGTCATTTCAAATCAGTCATAAATTCAGCTCACCATATTATCCTCATGCAAAATGGATTGGCAGAAAGTACCAACAAATCTTTGCTGAACATGCTTCAGAAATTGACTAGAGAAACACCGGAAAGATGGGATCAGTTGCTACCTGCAGTCTTATGGGCCTATCGCACTACATATAAGGTAACCACCTGCTTGACACCATTCAAGTTAGCCTATGGACTAGAAGCAATAGCTCCGATGGAAATTGTAATACCAAGTTTAAGAGTAGCAATTTCTCAGAAGCTTCTACCCGAAGAGTCATTGGTATTTCGGTTAGAAACACTTAGAGAATTAGAAGAGCACCGATGGCTCAATTTCTTAACTATGAAAGAAATACAACTAAGATAGGCCAGGACACATGACCGGAATTTAAAGACCTCAGTATTTTCGGTAGGACAGCTTGTTCTTTTCTACAATGCGAAATCCAACAGATCAGCAGGAAAATTCAAGTTACGTTGGTTCGGTCCATTCAAGATTTCAGAACAAGTTGGTCCGGCAACTTTTCGGTTGACTACGTTGACCGGAAATTCACTTCCAAAGGTAATCAATGGGTCGAAGCTGCGGCCGTATTATCCCAGTAATAGTACGCATTAAATCATTCGGCGGCAAACCGCATTTTGTATAAATTTTTGTGTTTTTCTTTTCTTCCTTTTTAGTAATGTTTTGTACGAATCTGTATGTCACTAGCCGCCTCTCCCTACCGGTCACTCATGCACACACGCCAGCATGCAAACAGTATCTTTCACGCACCGAACAATGATACCCATTCCCCTTCCCCTTCTCACCGTGTTCTCTTTATTTAACCCCCCTAGGTTGCGCCTAAACACCATTGTGTTCTCGAGACTATACGTATTTTCTTGTCTTCTGTGTTATCTGTAAGAGTGCTTGTAAACACCATGGAAGCGCTAGCCAACTACAATGCCTTCAGAGATGGTATCCCGACAGACGTCGGCGAATACCTGCGTTGTAGAGGATTATCCAACTTCGCTGAGTTGCCTTGGCACTCAGTGGAAGATCATCCCTTCTCCGCACAAATCATCCACGCCATCGCCCAATTCCCCGTCACCGAACGACAGTGGGTCTTCTCTTCTCTCCCATATAGGACCGTCATCACCTTCCAAGCCTTCTCTGCATTCTACCGCCTCACCCCACAAGGACGCGAAAATGGCCCTAGCATCCCTATCGCTCGCATGAACGCACTCTTTCCCCGTTCCTCATCCAACGAATATGCCATTCTCTGCCGCCCAGAACCCGAACGATCCGCCCTACAGTTTCTTGTATCAATCCTCAACCTGCAAAAACGAACCTACGGTATCTCTCGCCCCTTCTACTCCGCTCTAGAATTAGCTACCCGTGAACCTGTAAACTTTGCCTCTTATTTCTTCCAGCGAATCCATAAAGAATCCGTCGCTATAGTGAAACAACTCCAGAAAGGCAGCTCTCCGCGCTCTCGTCTTCCCCACATCATCTCCTTTCTCTTCCCAACCATTCTAGCTGCACAACCCCCACCCACAGGCCCAGCACTTAGGCACGAGGAATCAGCACAACCACTCGAGGAAACTGAAGAAGACGACGAAGAGATCAATCAACTCTTCCGTGCAAAGCGAATCAGAATCAGCTCTTCAGAAAGTGAAGTCCAAGGATCCGCCGGAAAGAAACATGATGCCGAAGAAGATCAGCAAGAAGAAACTTACCACGACACTGCCACTTCAATACACAACGACACTTCGACAGAGCAACAAAACCAACAAAACCAAGCAGATACAGAGATACTATCCACCAAAAAAGAGTCTGAGCATCAACAGGACGAACCGGAAACTGCCACAAAAGCATTGGATGAACTTATTGAGGCCATCAATCATACAGAAGCCGAACAACAGAATGTTACAAAGGTAACCACTATTGACTCTGCTCTACCCATCCCACCTGTCAACCCTGACCTCCCACCGGAACCATCCCGCAGACTCGATTCTGAACCTACACCTTCCTCCTCTTCCTCCCCTAACTACTCTCCGCCAAACTCCCAAAACCTACTCACCGATACCTCCTCTCAGCCTCGTCAACCACCACCACCACCCACCGTTTTTTCAGAACTAGCATCCATGGGTCAGTTTCTCATGCAGTTATCACACCAACTGCCCATACAATTTAAGGAAGCCACGGACAACCTGAAGGCCGAATATCAAAACAAGGTCGATATACTGGAAGCAGATATCACCCCCCTCCAGGAAGAAATCGAAGCCGCAAAGATTGAGAACCATCAGCTCCAGATGCAGTTAGCAGAGCTACAAGCCAAATTTTCGGCAGAACAGACCTTAGTAGAACAACGAGATGCAGCCCTTGAACAACTTACAGCCAAAGATCGACTCCTACACGCCGCGCATGAAGAAATCCGCGCCCTGAAGGTCACCATCCACGAAAATGAAGATATCAACACCTCCCTCGAAGAAGTGGTCGCAGAGACAAAGATTCAATTGCAGGAAGCAACCCAGAAGAATCAAGAGCAGCAGAAAGAAACCGAACAATTCCAAGAACAGTTACGGAAAGCCGAAGAATGCGCAAATGAAGTAAACAGTATCCTAAAACGCCAGTTGATACGGGAAGGCCAATATCTCAAGGATATCGACAGGACGCGCAGAGAACGAGATTCACTGAAGAAAACTCTGGATTTCCAAACCCAGTAGTTTGAACGCCAAGACAACCAAATACGCAACCAAAAGGAGTATATTGCAGAGCTAAAAGCCAAACTAGAAGAAATGAAGACTTCCAAGGACGCCGCACTAGCCAATTATTTTTATCTACAGGAAGCTTTTGTGCAGACCCAGGCCGAGAATGTACTCACCGAAGCCATCGCACTTAGCTCTGCTAGAATAGATGCCCAGCTTCTAGAGCCTGATACGCTAAAACAGCTATTAGAAACTCTTAAGAAAAAAATAGCTCGAACATTTAGATCGACTAGGAGTATGTACCTCGAAGGTCTCATCGACGAATGAGTATATTCGCCCATTCAAATTCATAATGTATGAATATGATAATCAAATTTTGGATTTCTCACATTTTCGCACATGACAAGTCTCGATCAGTCTAGCATCAATCGTCAGTGTAACATGCGGAATAATGATTTTCATTATCAAGGGAAGGAAGAGTCATGTCATACTGACATACAATCAGTAAAGCAAATGGCCGTTCAAGCATCGGTGTCTATAAAATGCGGTTACAGAGTATAGCTTTCTAAATTAGCATTCTTCCAGATTCAGTACCTGTTAGCAACTTCTAGTATATTTTTCAGTATACCTTCACCAAGCATGTCGGAATCTGATACTCTCCGCTGGCAATTCAGAAAGCGCGCCCATACGCAGACCCATGTGGTAACAACAACAGATACCACTCTACAAGATGAATCAGATGAGGCAGTAACTTCTGCATCAGAAAGAACTCAGCATAAATTCTCCACCGAATTTAAATCGAGCTCGACACCAAATCGCCAAAGAATGAAGAATGGCTACAGAAGATAGGTCTCCTCCAGTTTGCCCAATTACCGTGGGAACAGTGGATTGCGAATGATGATGCAGATGACCAATTACATAGTATGCGACAAACCAGCGGTTTTATTCTCAATCAGGTACGATTTTCGCCCCAGCTCGTCTCAGCTGTATTTAAACTACCAATCTATGATGGTGCCCGATATCTTAAATGTTCAAATGAGGATCTGAAGAAGGAATTTGGCAACTGTAAAAGGCCCCCGACGGTATTATCTGTTGAAAAACGCCCCCTATCACCGACGAGAACAACTCAAATGGTATTTAGAAAAACTTTGCTTATTAGTAAAATTTGACTTAATGTCGAAAGAAAATTTTTCCCCCCTATTGCATGCCGAAGCAGGCGGTCCGGTTAGCTGGGCACATTGGCTTTATGACCACCTTTACGCACAAATCATTGTTGGGGATAAGAGAAGATCCCACACCAATAGCAGACTAGCAGCCTATTTAGCTGCTATATTTAATTTTGTCCAGTCTGTAAAAGATAAACAGTTACACTGGTCCCCCTCTTTTTACCCCGAACACCACACAAAGCCTCAGGAAGAAGCCCAACCCTCCACCTCGTCTGCATCCTTATTCCACACAGGTAACAGCACACAGAACCAAACAGTAGGGACGCCATTTCGACTGTCCCTTAGAAGACAAAAGGCAGACAACGTGCCCACTGCCAGTCCAGAGCAACCACCGGATGACCCTCAACCCAATTTTGTTACAAGAATGCAAAACCAACTCCAAGAGGTTTCCCAATATTTATGGCAACAAGATCAAGCGATTCAGCACAGGAACGAGTTGTTATTAGCAACGATGACTAAGTCCAACTCAGTAATGACACAGATGCAAAAAGAATTGGATGACAAAGATGCGTTAATACAGGTGTTACAGCAAAACAACGAGCGTATTACGACCGAATTGACCACCGTAAAAAAGTATGTCCAAGACCTTAATCAGTGGCAGCAAGCTATCCAAACACAAATTCAAACCGAGATGTCCAGTTTTTCTACCCTGAATGCTCACCTGCAAGCCGAAAATGAACTTTTGCAGTCAAAAATACAAGTATTGCAGGAGTTCGAAAAGCAGATATTAAAAGATGAGGGTGTAGAACTAAATGCCACATTGATGACAAATGTGGACATAGATTTATTAAGACAACAGTTGGATAGCCATATTCAAAATCGCTGGACACTTTTTCGCAGGAGATGGCTAGCTATACTTGTTCCGCCACTAGAACAAGTGCGATCAGAAAGAATTGGGGAGTCAAACCCTGGCATGGACCGACAGACACTGTAAAAGGATATTTCAGTCAGGTGGTGATAGGATACTGTATGGGTACATAGCTTCTGCAGAAGACATGGATATTTTCAACAAGCATAGCACAGGCATTCCGAGAAACTTTCAAGAAAAAAGAGGATTCAACAGCACAGAGGGTACTTTGATTCCATAGACGAAGCGCTTAAAGCACATGATCAAGAGGGTGGGTCCAGGTAACAACGAGATCAAGAGTAGATTCTCACGCTTCAATTTGGAAGATGTCCAGACAAAGTGGAACTATCAAGGACACCTTGGCGTTGCAATACTGGAGTTTCAGAAGGATATAATCGTCTATAGTGAAGCAGCTAACAATCATATCATTGTCTGGCCCCTATTGTATGTATAAATAGCCATGTTTTTCAGAACGGCTTAGATGTTCAAAAAAGCTATTTAAGTTAAAAAAGAAGAGCTGCAACTGAAGAATACGAGTATGTAAAACATGAGTTTTTGAGGCAACAGCATATAAGAAAGCGGGACTTCATGAAAAGGCAACTAGACCAGCTATACGAGTTTGAGGAAAAAGAGAAGGATAATACAGTGACACATTCGGGGTTGAAAGATATTTGCTGAATCACCAGCAGGATATTGGCCTTATGAACGTTTAGCCAGAGCCTTTCTGGATGCATGTAAAGAAAGAGAACAGTGGGATAGCCCAGGCAAAAGGATATTACCAACAGTACTACACTTGCGGGTTCGAGTCCACCGTGCGTGCCAGTGTTAGTCAATGGAATAGTCAATGTCTCCCCTAGAAGGTGGAAATTAATTGAGCGGCGCTGAACCAGGACGGATGAACCCGGATAGGTGCCCTAAAAAGTGGATTCGCGGTAGCAGACTTCTATTTAAAAGCACATAAAGGGAAGCGGTAAAGATCGGCAATTTTTTTCGAAAGGAGTCTCTGTTCTGTTGAGCACTGTAGTGAGTAGGGTTGATCCCATCGCGAATTGAAGTGTTTGGAAATTGCAAGTATCGTATTGTATTCTGTTTGTCTGTTATATTGAATCAATTTGGGAGATTGCGAGCGTCATATTTTGAAACTATGTATGAGATATTGATGAGTACATTGAGCTCTGTTCCATTCTATTTGTATTTAACTATTCTGCGATTCTCTTGGTTAAACCGATTTCCATTCGGTAGTGTTGTGTTGTGAGTCTATTTGATGATCAGTTATATACGATTCTGGATCTTTTCTGTCGCAAAATAGTGTGTTTGTCATCCTGCGAAAGACTCTGTAAGTTCAAAGTTAATCATCTACATTTAGTATATTTTCGGTTAAGTGACCAGATTCGATACAATAGTCTGCGTCACTGAGAAGTCGGTAAAGATCTGTATGTCAATTGCGATAGAAGTTTATGAATTGAGTCAGTATACGATAAGTTGGAGTAATCCCGATCTGAGTTGTCTGTGTATCTTTGTTCGGTGTGATTACCTGACACATGGAATCGTCTTATTGAGAAGTATTTAATTACTGAAAAGAGCATATTCTAGTAGTTATAAGTCACGGCAGGACCACTGCGTTATTACCATAGTAGATTCAGTCTGAACGTCCTAACACTCACCGTGTCGAAGAGTGGTCAGTATTCAGACTCACTCACTGTGTTAAGACGTGAGGGAGTATTTACGATTGTGTAAAGGATTGGGAAAATAGTACAGGGCCTCTGTCTAACAGACCCCTACCACTCCCAAGAACCCGAGGACCCGATAATACTCTTCCGAAAGTTGGATAGAAGTATTATCGTTCAACAAGCATAATCTTTAGTAGTCAAGAATGAGGTGTCATAGCTATACCTTGTAGGTTGCCATTTGTGCCTAGATGACCTCCTAACTTCTGCACTTCTTGAAGTCTCTGGTTCATCACATTCTGGATCAAACCTTGGCCTCTCTTCAACTTCAACCTGTACTTCATTATTCTCATTTTCATCAAGTAATTGAATCTTTGCCTTACCTTTCCTTTGATCCACTACTTCTTCAACATCTGCATGTACATTATATTTACCTGCATACCAAGTACCTTGCTCATCAAATGTAACATCCTTGGATACAAGGAATTGCTTTGTGGATGGACTCCACAACCTGTATCCCATTTGCTTATCATCATAACCAATGAATACATACTTTTCTGCCTTAGGCTCCAACTTATGTCTCAATTGAGATGGCACATATGCATATGCCAAACATCCAAATATTCTGCAATGATCCAAGGTAGGTTTCTTACCCCACCAAGCCTCATATGGTGTCATACCTTGCAAAGCTTTACAAGGCAATCTATTGACCAAATATGTAGCTGTATTTACAGCCTCTGCCCACAAATAATTTGGGCAATTCTTCTCTTTCATCATGGACCTTGCAAACTCAACAAGAGTCCTATTTCTTCTTTCTGCTACCCCATTTTGTTGAGGAGAGTACCTGCAAGTAACTTCTCTCTTTATACCTGCATTCCACAAGTAATCATTGAATTCATTTGAAAAATACTCTCCTCCTCCATCTGACCTTAGTCTCTTCAATTTTTGACCTGTAATCCTTTCTGCATATGCATGATAGTGTTTAAATGTATTAAACACTTCTGACTTTTCTTTAATCACATAAATTGTGATCCATCTGGTAGCATCATCAACATAAATGACATAATATCTTGAACCATTTATACTAAAGTCCTTTGAAGGACCCCACACATCTGTATGCACCAATTCAAGTCTTTCTGAATACATAAACCCATGCTTGGAATAGGATTGTTTATGAGCCTTACCTAATTGACATGCCTCACATCTGTATGTCATGTGTTGACCTGCAATGTTAGGCAATCCAAGCACTGAATCATTGTTAATCATTTCTTTAATACCTCTTTCATTAAAGTGTCCAAGTCTTTTATGCCAAAGATCCAATTCTGACACCTTCTGCTCTCCATATGTGAACATAGCATGTCCAACATTTCCTTGTACCTTCAATGTGAAGAGCCTTCCTTCTTTCTTTCCTGTAACAACCTGTTTATACCCTTGACTAGGGTCTTCAACATATACTCCATCATTAGTGAATCTTACCTCATATCCTTTTTCCACAATTTGACCTACACTGATCAAATTCTTTGGGATTGTGGGAACATAAAGAACCTTACTCAGAAGAGTGCTCCCATCTTTAGCCTTGACTGAACCAATTGACTTTACCTTATGCTTTGTATTATCACCTGTCTGAACTGTATGATTAATTGCATTATGATCTAGGTCAGTCATCAAAGCAATATTTCCACTTAAATGATTACTACATCCTGAATCAATGTAGAACACTCTCATGTCCTCATGTGAGGTTTCATATGTTGCATTCATAATGAGAGTCGAATCCTCCTTCTGATCTGATGCATAGTTGTAGTAGGTGTTATTATAGGTCCATTGATTTTGGAAGCTTCTTCCTCCACCTCTTCCAAAAGAATTCCTACCACCTCTACCTCTGAAGTTTCCTCTCTGAAATCTACCACCTCTTGCTCTTTGATTAAAATTCTGATAATTACCATTATTCTTATTATTGTGCCAACAATCATGAGATAGATGATTGGTCTTACCACATATCCACCAAGCTCTTGCATTATCTTTGTTGTTTCTGCCTCTTCCTCTACTTCTGCCATTTCCTTTTCCTCTTATGAAATTTGCTTGATTTGAAGTGCCTTCTTCTTCACCTGATTGTTGCTTTCCTTTATTAGGTTTCTTCTTGTCTTTAGAGTACATTGCATGACCTGCACTCTTATCAACATCCCCTTTGACATCATTCTCAAAAGTTAGCATATGACCTAACAATTGATTCAAATCAGGAGTGAAGTGATCTAATGAAAGTTCTGTAGACAAAATAAAAGGCTTCCACTTCTCATCTCCTCTTAGCCCTGTGAGAATTTGTCTTACCAATTTATCTTCTTCAATATCTTCCTCCACTGCACCTAAAGAGTCTTCAATGTCCTTCATCTTTGTCACATAATCAGAGATTGATTGTGAGGCCTTCTTCTTGAAAGTAGTAAATTCTGCCCATAGTGAAGCCTTCCTTGATTTAGTTGTGTTTTGGAAATGCTCTTCCAAAGCATTCCAAATGTCACTTGCACTTTCAAGTCCTCTAATGTGAGGAAGCAAATAGTCATTGACTGCCATGTAGATTATGCTCCTTGCTTGAGCATCCTTCTTCATCCAATTCTTCAAGTCTGCAAGCTCCTCTCTAGTTGGAACACTAGAGTCTCTAAATTCTGGCTTTTCTTCATCTCCTGTGATGTATCCCATCAGATCTTTGCTCATAAGATGAGCTTCCATCCTCATTGACCATGCAGGATAGTTCTCTCTATCCAGCTTCTCAATTTGGAGACTATCTCCTATTATTTCTTTACCTGTATTGCCAACTCTTTAATCTTTATGAGAAATAAATGTACCTTGACTTTGAATCTCGCTCCTTCTGATCCTTTTGATGACTTCAATGTATCTACCTTCAAGTTTTCTTCAACCTTTATCCCTTTGCACCTTCGAGATGTAAAGATTTGTGTTTCTGCAGTAGTCGGAGTCTTCCTCACTTCAATTTTGACACATCCTGCTCTGATACCACTAATGGAGAGTGTTAATCTCCAAAAGAACAAGTTGTACTTGAATTTAGAACTCCTCTATATCAAGAACAACTTCTGACTCCACTTAATTTAGAAAACAATCACCAAATTATCAGAATTTTGACTAACTGTTGAAAACTGAAACTTCCTGAAAAGTCTGCTGCAGATTAATCACTCATTGACTAATCAATCCTGTAAAGTTTTTAATAAAACTTTGCACAATGCTTCGCCTTAAGGTTGCGCAACTTTTCCAAGTTAAATTTCTCAAAATGATTGAGTACACATTGAGAAATGTGTGAAACACTTTACCTATGTCTGAAACAGCTTCTTTGCAATGGCGACTTCGACACCTGTAATTTCTTAACACTGGTTCTCCCAAAGTAAATCCCGTTTGATCAAGATCTTTTAGCCATAGATGGCTTACCTTCCAACTTAGATTTTGAGCCCTCACTTGTGTAAAACTTTACACTGTGGACTGAGTAATGATCATTTCTCTGATCATGAAATCTGCACCAGTTTTGACGACTCTCAGAACATCTTCACATATGAATGTTCCTAGACTAAATTCTCTCGACCTGATTGCAATTATCCTCTCAAATTCTAGCCATAGATAGATTAGCTATGGACTTAGATACGTGCAAAAGGATTTCTCAAAAGATTAAACACAGAAGGAGAATGGGAGAGAAGATCGACGCGCCATATCTGAAATTTTCACTTATCTATTTTCTTCATTCATCTGATGGATGATTTGTACAATGTACATCACTAACTTCTCTCAACTTACTTCTCTATCTCTCCTCGTCACTACAAACATGTACTTATATATATATACAAGTCCTAACTCGTAATTACTTCAAGTATATTGAAGTATCTTATAGAACTAATGTACATTTGATCAAAGAACTTTACTATCTGATTCTTTCCTTCAATTCATGACATTGATCTTCAATCTTCTCTTCATGTCTTTACTTCTACCCTTTGTATAATCACAATTTGTTGATTGTCTTGCTCCAACAGTAGTGGGGTAAGCAGGGCATTCAAATTCTTGAGAGATAACATGGGTATCTAAAAATTGAAAATCATTGGACAATACATCTCGGATCTCAAAATCAAACATAGTATTGATATCCTCAGTAGCCAAACTTGTAACTGGGAAGGTAAAAGAATTAGGGACAAATGTAGAAGTTGCTACAGGAGCATCTACAATCGTGATGGCAGTAGTCGTTATGGTGGTAGGCACGGTGGTCTCTGTTGGAGAAACAATCACTAATTGGACATATATTTGAAGGTCAAATCTTAGGAAGAAAACCCCATGCCTATGTGAAGGGACAAATTCACAAATGTATCATATTTGTAAAGTTAGTTCACTTTAGTTCTAGAAGTTTTTTTTAAATCACGAGAATACGAAAATCTATATAAGTTAGTTTGTATCAACTGACGCAGAGAGAGAATAGAGAGAAGAAGTAGAAGAAGGATTTCATTTATACGACTGTGTATAGTCGGGCTTCTCTGAGTGAGAAAGCATCTGTAAAACTTCTGAGTTTTCATAGCTATGAGAAGGAGCTGAGTAAAGTTCTGTGTATGAGTCTCTCTCCATCATCTCCATGCTTGCCTATTGTGTGATGAATTAAAAAGATCAAGTTTTCCAAGCAACTCGATGCCTGGCATCGAATCTCTGCTAATAAGTCATATTTTTCATTTATATTTTTCATTCAGTACTGAAGTGTTTTGAAAACATGATGTTGTTGGAGCAACTCGATGCCTGGCATCGAATTCCAGTTGATAAGTCATATTCTAAGTGTGCATGAAATCACCTATAGTTTTGGTGTCCAAAAGATCAAGGTTTTATGCGGGAAGTCGATGCCTGGCATCGAATCCCTGCTGAAAAGTGGCCAAAAACACTCCAAGTCGATGCCCGGCATCGAATTCTTGTTGCAAGTCGATGCTAGGCATCGAATTCTAATTTTAAACAGGCGCTCTTACTATAACAGGAAAGATTTCCAATTTTGGAAGGTCATACAGGGTCATCTTGTGAGAGCCATAACTTGAGTTCTAGAGATCCGTTTGATGCATATGATAGCGTGTTGGAAAGCTCTACTCTTTTAATTTCAGCCTAAAAAGTTTCATGGAGAAATAATACTTGAGCTAGGAGAAATTAGCAAAATACTGAAGGTATGTCATTTCGGTGACTAGGAATTTCTGTAGAAGCAAAGTTCTCACTTTAGGCTATCATTTCTCAAAGTCTGGAGTGGCAATGAGTTAATGGTGACCATAGAGGTGTTCTAGTGTCACATTAATTCATTTCTTGTGGTGTTTCATACATCAACAAGTGGTATCAGAGCAGAAAGATTCTCGAGAGCAGAAGACGACAAAGGTACGAGAAGTTTTGTAAAGTTTTCCATTAAAGTTTGAAAGGTGAAGCATTTGAAGACACAAGGCATCAAAAGGTTACTTCAAAAGTATCCTCATACACAAAGAACTTCAAAAGGTATTATCCTTTATCCTTTAAGCTCACAGGTTGCAGCAGAAGGAAAGAACTATGGCAGATCATATTTCCATTGACAAACTGGACAGAGATAATTACCCCGCATGGGTAATGACAATGGAAGCCTTACTTATGAGTAAGGATCTCATGATATATGTTACAGGTGAAGAAGAGAAGCCAGTATTTGAAGATGAAAGCCGACCAAAGAAAGAGGAACTTGATGCTTTAAAGCATTGGCAGAAGAAGGATGCAAGTGCAAAAGCATACATCTACAATACAATCTCTGATCATTTGCTACCACACATCAGAGGATTGGAATCATCTGAAGATATATGGAATGCATTGGAGTATCATTTCCAAAGTACTACTATTGCACGGAAAGCAAGCCTATGGTCAGATTTTACAACATTCAAGAAGAAGCCAAGTCAAACCATTAGTGATTATGTCACTAAGATGAAGGATCTAGCAGATAGTCTTGGATCCATAGATGAAGATGTTGAAGATCACAGACTGATTGCTCAGCTACTTGCAGGTTTGAGAGGGGATGAAAGGTGGAAACCTTTTGTCTTATCAACAGAACTTTCATTAAATCATTATGTTCCAGATTTGAACCAGTTGCTTGGTTTGATGCTCACATATGAGCAAGACTTGAAGGGAGATGGAGATAAAGGACAAAGTTCTGCAATGTACATGAAGAACAAGAAGAAAGGAGATAAAGGTAAAGCAAAGGATGAAGAAGAGTCAACTTCTCAAGTTTATTATGCAAGAGGTAAAGGCACTGGCAGAGGAAGAGCAAGAGGTTTTGGAAGAGGAAGAGGTAATCAAAATAACAACAAGAAGGCTTGCTGGATCTGTGGATTGAGTAATCATTTGGCTCATGACTGTTGGCACAACCAAC
This sequence comes from Ceratopteris richardii, assembly GCA_020310875.1. Lineage (NCBI taxonomy): Eukaryota > Viridiplantae > Streptophyta > Polypodiopsida > Polypodiales > Pteridaceae > Ceratopteris > Ceratopteris richardii. The sequence goes on from CM035413.1 coordinate 78,189,570, forward strand.
AAGGATCAAACCAGAATCAAAACAACAATAGCAGAGGCTGAGGTGGAAGATATCAAAGTAATTTTCAAAGAGGTAGACAAAGTCAAAGAGGAGGCTATGGTAGAGGTGGAGGAAGAAGTTGGGGACAGAATCAATCCTACAACACCACCTACTACAACTATGCAAATGACACACAGAATGAAAGTCATACATCATTGATGATGAACTCAATCAACACATCAGATAAAGAAGATCTAAAGGTATTTTACATTGACTCTGGATGTTCTAAACATTTGTCAGGAAACATAGAATTGATGTCAGAATTGGAAAAAGGCATTTCTAGTCACACAGTTCAAACTGGTGATAATACAAGACATAGTGTACATTCAATTGGAAAAGTGAAATGCAAGAGTGGAGCAGATTTGCTAACCAATGTTTTGTATGTTCCAACAATACCTAAAAACTTGATTAGTGTGGGACAGATAGTTGAAAAAGGTTTTCAAGTCAGGTTTACAAATGAAGGAGTAATTGTGGAAGATCTAGAGAATGGATATAATCAGATTGTCTCTGGTAAGAAAGAAGGTAGACTCTTTACTTTAAGAGTACAAGGGAACATTGGTCAAGCTTTGTACACATGGTGAAGGAGTGATTACAGAACTTGATCTCTGGCATAAGAGATTAGGTCATTTCAATGAAAGAGGAATTAAAGATATGGTTGCTAATCAGTCTGTTCTAGGATTACCAAATGTGCAAAGTCAACATATGGTTTATAAATGCGAAGCATGTCAAATGGGAAAAGCACACAGGTTACCATTTCAGAAGAAAGGATTCAAACATGATGGATTACTAGAGCTCATTCATACTGATGTATGGGGACCAACAAAAGAAGGATCTATCAGTGGCTCAAGGTATTATGTTCTTTTCATTGATGATGCTACAAGATGGATAACATTATATGTTTTGAAGGAAAGATCAGAAGTGTTTGGAGCTTTCAAGCATTTTCATGCATATGCAGAGAGAGTAACAGGTCAAAAGCTTAAAAGACTGAGGTCTGATGGAGGGGGAGAATACTTCTCCCAAGAGTTCAATGATTATCTTTGGAATGCAGGTATTAAGAGAGAAATAACCTGTAGGTATACACCACAACAAAATGGTGTAGCAGAAAGAAGGAACAGGACTTTGGTTGAGTTTGCTAGAGCTATGCTAAAGGAGAAGAACTGTCCAAATTATCTTTGGGCTCAGGCTGTAAAAACAGCCACATATCTTGTGAATAGATTACCATGTGCAGCTCTAAATGGAATGACTCCATATGAAGCTTGGTGGGGTAAGAAACCAACACTAGATCATTGTAGAGTGTTTGGATCAATTGCATATGCTTATATGCCATCACAGCTTAGGCATAAACTTGAACCAAAGGCAGAAAAATATGTGTTCATTGGTTATGATGAAAAGCAGATGGGTTACAGGTTGTGGAATCCTTTAACCAAACAATTTCTTGTTTCTAGAGATGTTACATTTGATGAACAGAAAAGTTGGTATGCAGATCAAAGTCATACAACTGAAGAATTTGAAGAAGAGGTAAGAAGATGTGAGAAAGGAAAATCAATTGTGCAGGTAAATAGAGATGAAGACTATATGCAAGCAAGTACATCCAGAAGTGGATCAACAAGAAGAAATGAAGAAGCTCCTATATTTGATGAAGAGGTGTATCAAGACACTTATGAAGAATGTGAACCAAGAAGGTCAAGCAGGACTAGAAGACAACCAGAAAGGTATTCTTATGATACTTCTTACATAACTCAGAAGAACTATGCATATATGGTCAAAGATGATGAAGAACCTCAGAACTATGATGAAGCTAAAGGTAAGAAGCAATGGGAAGAAGCAATGAAGGAAGAATTCAATGCACTGGAGGAGAACAAGACATGGGAACTTGTTCCTAAACCAAATGGTAAGAAAGTAATTGGAAATAAATGGGTTTATAAAGTGAAGAAGCTTGCAGAAGGAAGTATAGCCAGATACAAAGCTAGATTGGTGGTGACAGGCTATGCCCAGACCTATGGCATAGATTATGATGAGACATTTAGTCCCGTAGCTAAGATGTCAACTATAAGGACAATCATTGCTATTGCAGCTTCAAAAGGATGGACTCTAAGTCAATTGGATATAAAGAATGCATTCTTGAATGGATACATATCAGATGAGGTATACATGGAACAACCTCAAGGGTTTATAGATTCCAGGTATCCAAATTTTGTTTGCAGGTTGAGAAGAGCATTGTATGGATTGAAGCAAGCTCCAAGAGCTTGGAACTATAGACTGGTGAAGTATCTCAATGATCTTGGATATCAAAGTTCAAAAGCAGATTCAAGTCTACTTATCAAAAGAACAGAGGAAGGTACAATCTACATTTGTATTTATGTAGATGACATTATAATCACAGGTACTTCAGATGAAGGAATCAAGGAGGTAAAGAGATTACTTGAAAAAGAATTCAAGATCAGTGACCTAGGAAAGTTATCATACTTTCTTGGAATGGAAGTTACTTATACAGATCATGGCATATATGTGTCACAAGAAAGGTATCTTCTGAACTTGTTGAAGAAGTTTGATATGGAAAATTGCAGAGAAGCTTCAACTCCACTTGAAGTTAATCACAAGCTCAGTAAATATGATGGTGCAGACTACAAAGATATGAGGAAGTATCAATCTCTTGTGGGTAGTTTGATTTATGCTACACTAACAAGACCTGATCTTAGTTATGCAGTGGGAGTTTTGTCACAATTCATGCATTGTCCAAAGCACCCACATTGGATTGCAGGTCAAAGAGTTCTCACATATATCAAAGGAACTATAAAGGAAGGATTATATTATCCTTTTACATCAGATTTGAAGTTGAGAGCCTATAGTGATTCAGATTGGGCAGGTAACCAGGATGACAGAAGATCAACTCATGGTTACATGATATACATTGGTGATAAGCTTGTAAGTTGGTGTTCAAAGAAACAACATACAGTAGCATTATCATCAACTGAAGCTGAGTACAAAGGACTTGTGGAAGCAGCTAAGGAGGTCATATGGATGCAGACATTGTTCAAAAGCTTGGGCATTGATCAAGGTACACCTACAATACATGGAGATAATATGAGTTCACTTTATCTTGCAGCAAATCCAGTTTTTCATGCAAGGACAAAGCACATAGAGATACAGTATCATTTTCTCAGAGAAAAGGTAATGGAGAAGGAGATTGAAGTGGAGTACATTTCTACCAAAGATCAGTTAGCAGACATAATGACAAAGAGCTTGGATGGTGTGAAGACCAGCAGATTCAAAAGCATGGCACGAGTAAAAGAAAAGAAGATGATATGAAGAAACAGGGAATGTCAATTAGTGATTGAGGGGGAGCTGTTGGAGAAACAATCACTAATTGGACATATATTTGAAGGTCAAATCTTAGGAAGAAAACCTACATCAACAGTCTTTGCCTGTGAAACCTCACGGAGTGTAACAGATTGGAGTGTAAAATGCGGGGGACCATTGGTTGTGGTTGAACTCGAGGTCATTAGGGATGATGCCGCACATGCGCTTGGCTCGACGGGTTTTGGGGGGTCTCGTGGTTTTCTTGGAGCCTTTATAATGTTGTAATTGCACAGCTGGGAGGGCTCTCTCTATAGCAATATCATAAGCCAAACACATGTATATGATGCATGTAAGAGCACAGCATCCATGAACAACCTTTTTCTTCTCCCACCGATGTCCGACCAATAGAAGTTGATCCTGAATATAAGTGGCAATATCAATTGTTTGAGGCCCTATAGTGGCAAGATACAAACCAAACCAAAGATGCTTGTGCGGGATCATAAATCGCTCCTCTGCATAGAAGGCAAAGTGTTTGAGACATATTCTCAGCGGATTGGTCAACTGAGGGGTGATGGATGAGATGGTTGGCTATTTATCAACATCGCTTTGCTTCATCGGTTCTAGGATGAGACGCTCCTTCTCAACGAGCATATGATTGCCATGAATCTTGTGCAGTCTTGATTAAGTCTAAAGATAATGTAAACTTTTTGAAGGGTGGGTCATTAACCAAGGATGGTAGCACAAAGACAGAGCCCAATTCCTTGCACTCATGCTCTTTAATAGAAGCCATTAAATAATAACACCGATAAAAATCAGGTTTTAGGAGGCGTTCACTGAAGTAATTTGTGAATCTTGCCCTCTGCCATTTAGGTTTGAGATCTTCACTATTTTGGAGGTTCTCGAACTCTTATGAGAAGAATTGGTAGCATCTCTAGAAATTTTCACCGTAAGTCAAGTTAGCTTCATATATGAACTCTACGTCTCCCAGGGGTCTTGCAAGCCCTTGGAACGAGTGTGCCTTACTGCTTACTCTTTCTATCTATCTTTGAGGAGGATCTTCAATGGGCATAGGTCCCGTGAAACCCTGGAACTCCACCGGGAGAGCTGTAGGTAGGCTCTCAAATGGAAGAGTTGAGAAGTCCACAATAGGCTACCAGAGCATTGTGCTGGTAGAACCTTCCACTTGCATGATGGAAAGCTAGTGTTGTGGACCTAAGCTGAAGTGAAGGGGAAATAATTAACATCCCAAGAAGATGAGACCTCCATTTCTTTCCACCACCAACATGCTTCCTGTGTAGTGTGTGATTTTAACGATGTGAGAAGTGTGTGCTTTGACTGAGTGGGAGTGTGTGAGGTGCATAGCTTTACAATTGACTTCAATAGGAAGTCCATATCTTGTGAAGACATTCTCAAACAAGAACTTAGCAATGGTCCATGCATCCTTTTTCCTAGTGGCCTTGGCTCCTACCCATTTAGTAAGATAGTCAGTGGCAACTATGATGTACTCAACATGGGAATTCCTTGTAGGAGTATTCATAGGTCCTACAAAATCTATTCCCCACTTTGAGAATGTGGGCCCTCCCATCATGGGCAATAGGGTCATCTCATCCTATGTAAGGGATACTAAGTCCTTTGACATACATCACAATGTTTTACGTAGGTGTGGGCATCCATATGCAGAGTGGGCCACCATAATCCTAAAAATAGTATGGCCTTGATAACACGATCAGGTCCAAAATGGCCTCCTCTTGCACCTTGGTGTGCAACTTCCAATGGGTTAAGATATTCACTTTCGTGCACACATATCCTCAGATAACCGTCTCGTCCTCGCTTATACAAATTATCACCAATGAGCTTGTATTCTAAGGCCTCTTGTTCTAGCGTTGTGTCTATGTGCCACAGTCATGTCCTCTGGAAATATCTTTGTCCTTAGGTAACTAACTAAAGGTTCACTCCAGTTTGGCATCAGGGTCACCTAGCATAAAGTGGCATGTTCTATTGGGGGTACATCATGACACTTTGGACATTCATCACACAGATGTCGGACATCTTTTTCCATCGATGGCCAATACACAACTAACCTCTTTAAGTTTGATAGCATCGCTTGTTTAGAATGGTGTTGCTCCAGTGCACCTACATGTGCTAATGCAACCAATTGTTATACTCGTGTTCTTATACACAATAGGCAAGGATATTGTGATGGTCTTGCCTATAGATACTTCCTGTGAGAAGTTGGTATCTCTGCACTCTCACTAACTTTTTCTCTTGGGTTCTCACTTGAGGGTTCTTGGGTCCGTAATCATTATTGCAACTAATGACTTGGCCCATTCAGGGACAATCTTGACATTGAAGAGATAAGCATCTATTAGCTCATCTACTACCCTAGTAGCTTCTTCTCAAGTTATCCTAGAGAGGTGGTCTGCTCTTAAGCGTGTTTCCCCCCTTTTTTACTACAACTTCAAAATCATGCTCCACCAAGAGTAAAAACCAATGTATTAATCTACCGGTGTTGCATGGTTTGTTTACCAAATACAAAAGAGCTTACTGGCCGGTAAAAAATTTAAACTTATTTGCCAATAGATAATGGTGAAACTTCTTCACCGCATAGACCATTCCAAGCCCTCTCACTCAGTAGTGGTGTAGTTTCTCTCTGCCATATTCAATTGCCTATTGGCATATGCAATTGGTAAATCTATGTTTCCTTTCTCTATGGGTTGTGCCAACACACATCCTATGGCATGATTAGAAGCACTACGTGTACATGAAAGGGTTTATTCCAATCAAGCACGGCTAGAATAGGTGCAGAACACAATCGTCATTTATGCTCACTAAAGGAGCTCTCACATTCTTTTGTCCACTCAAAATTTGTTAGCAGGTTGTAGAGTGGTTTAACAATGATTGCATACATATGTATGAATCATTGGTAATAACCACAGTGGTCCATAAATGCTTGTACTTCTTTGATGTTGTTAGGCGTGGGTAATTCATTGATCACTTGTACCTTATCTTCATCCGTGGAGATTCCATTTTTTGAAACTATATGACCGAGTATCTTGCCTTGTCTGACCATAAAAACACACCTCTCTGGGTCTAAACAGACTTGATATTCCCTACACTTTTCAAAGATGCATTTGAGCTTAGGGATATGTTGTAGTCTATGCATTGAGTGAGCACACAAGTCATCCATATAAACTTCTAGGTTCTTTCTTAAAAACTCTTTGAACACATGGCACATCAACCTTTGGAAAGTTGCAAGTGCGTTCGTCAACCCAAAAGGCATTACTCAAAATGCAAAGATACCCCATTCAGAGGCAAATGACATCTTATGTTGGTCCTCGAGGGAAATGGCAACTTGATTATCACCTGAGAATCTGTCAAGGAAGCTGTTCACTTCCTTGCCTACGACTCTTTCCAATAGGTGTAGGCTATAATGGGTAGAGGGTAACTATCCCTAATGGTGGCAGCATTGACCTTCTTTAAGTTCTATTTCATAGATGAATCCGGCTTCCATGATTCTATCTATTCCTTCCTTGATTTTCAATGTGTAATTTTCATTATACATATAGGGCTTTTGCTTAGTGGGTCTTGCCTTGGTGGTCATGTGCATCCTATGGGAACATATATCAGTGTTGATGTATGAAACACCACAAAAAATGAATTAATGTGACACTAGAACACCTCTATGGTCACCATTAACTCATTGCCACTCCAAACTTTGAGAAATGATAGCCTAAAGTGAGAACTTTGCTTCTACAGAAATTCCTAGTCACTGAAATGACATACCTTCAGTATTTTGCTAATTTCGCCTAGCTCAAGTATCATTTATCCATGAAAACTTAGTAGATGAAACTAGAAGAGTAGAACTTTCCAACAAGCTATGATAGGCATGAAACGGATCTCTAGAACTCAAGTTATGGCCTTCACAAGATGACCCTGTATGACTTGCTAAAACTAGAAATCTTGCCTTCTTTAGTGAATTTCGATGTCTAAAAATAAAAATTCGATGCCTAGCATCGAATTTCAGCCAAGGTCGATGCCGGGCATCGACTTTGAGCTTTCTTAGCCTCTTTTTCTGCACCAAAAATAGTCTCTTTTACACACACATGAAGAAGACCACTTGTATGCTAGAAGTCGATGCCAGGCATCAACTTTATGCTCAAACTCGATGCCAGGCATCGAGTTGCTCCACAAACCTCATGTTTTTAAAAGATTCAACAACAGGTAACACACAGAGAATGAAATAATGACTTATCAGCACAAACTCGATGCCAGGCATCGAATTGCTTGAAAAACTTGAACTTTTGAATTCATCACACAGTAGGCAAGCATGGAGATGATGGAGAGAGACTCATACAGAGAACTTTACTCAGTTCTTTCTCATAGCTATGAAAACTCAGAAGTTTTACAGATGCTTTCTCACTCAGAGAAGCCTGACTATACTCACTCGTATAAAATGAACTCCTTCTCTCTTTCTATCACTCTCTTTCACTTCTTCTCTCTCGCCGCGTCAGTTAATACAAACTAACTTATATAGATTTTCTCATTCCCGTGATTTTAAAAAACTTCTAGAACTAAAGTGAACTAACTTTACAAATATGATACACTTGTGAATTTGTCCCTTCACATAGGCATGGGGTTTTCTTCCTAAGATTTGACCTTCAAATATATGTCCAATTAGTGAGTGTTTCTCCAACAGCTCCCCCTCAATCACTAATTGACATTCTCTGTTCCTTCATATCTTTTTTTTTCTTGCCATGCTTTTGAATCTGCTGGTCTTCACATCATCCAAGCTCTTTGTCATTATGTCTGCTATCTGATCTTTAGTAGAAATGTACTCCACTTCAATCTCCTTCTCCATTACCTTTTCTCTGAGAAAATGATACTGTATCTCTATATGCTTTGTCCTTGCATGAAAAACTGGATTTGTTGCAAGATAAAGTGAACTCATATTATCTCCATGTATTGTAGGTGTACCTTGATCAATGCCCAAGCTTTTGAACAATGTCTGCATCCATATGACTTCCTTAGCTGCTTCCACAAGTCCTTTGTACTCTGCTTCAGTTGATGATAATGATACTATATGTTGTTTCTTTGAACACCAACTTACAAGCTTATCACCAATGTATATCATGTAACCATGAGTTGATCTTCTGTCATCCTGGTTACCTGCCCAGTCTGAGTCACTGTAGGCTCTCAACTTCAAATCTGATGTAAAAGGATAATATAATCCTTACTTTATAGTTCTTTTGATATATCTGAGATTTCTTTGACCTGCAATCCAATGTGGGTCCTTTGGACAATGCATGAACTATGACAAAACTCCCACTGCATAACTAAGATCAGGTCTTATTAGTGTAGCATAAATCAAACTACCCACAAGAGATTGATACTTCCTCATATCTTTGTATTCTGCACCATCATATTTACTGAGCTTGTGATTAACTTCAAGTGGAGTTGAAGCTTCTCTGCAATTTTCCATATCAAACTTCTTCAATAGATTTAGAAGATACCTTTCTTGTGACACAAATATGCCATGATCTGTATAGGTGACTTCCATACCAAGAAAGTATGACAACTTTCCTAGATCACTGATCTTGAATTCTTTTTCAAGTAATCTCTTTACCTCCTTGATTCCTTCATCTGAAGTACTTGTGATTATAATGTCATCTACATAAATACAAATGTAGATTGTACCTTCCTCTGTTCTTCTGATAAGTAGACTTGGGTCTGCTTTTGAACTTTGATATCCAAGTTCATTCAGATACTTCACCAGTCTATAGTTCCATGCTCTTGGAGCTTGCTTCAATCCATACAATGCTCTTCTCAACCTGCAAACAAAATTTGGATACGTGGAATCTATAAACCCTTGAGGTTGTTCCATGTATACCTCATGTGATATGTATCCATTCAAGAATGCATTCTTTATATCCAATTGACTTAGGGTCCATCCTTTTGAAGCTGCAATAGCAATGATTGTGCTTATAGTTGACATCTTAGCTACAGGACTGAATGTCTCATCATAATCTATGCCATAGGTTTGGGCATAGCCTTTCACCACCAGTCTAGCTTTGTATCTGGCTATACTTCCATCTGCAAGCTTCTTCACTTTATAAACCCATTTATTTCCAATTACTTTCTTACCATTTGGTTTAGGAACAAGTTCCGATGTCTTGTTCTCCTCCAGTGCATTAAACTCTTCCTTCATTGCTTCTTCCCATTGCTTCTTACCTTTAGCTTCATCATAGTTCTGAGGTTCTTCATCATCTTTGACCATATATGCATATTTCTTCTGAGTTATGTAAGAAGTATCATAAGAATACCTTTCTGGTTGCCTTCTAGTCCTGCTTGACCTTCTTGGTTCACATTCTTCATAAGTCTCTGGATACACCTCTTCATCAAATATAGGAGGATACAAGAAGGACCACAAGTAGGAGAATCTAACAAAAATTACCCAAGAGCCGACTTAGAAATTTAGAGAACCAAACTGTGCATGAAAATGGTGGAATTGGCCTAGAGGCAGTGTTTGAGGCATCACAATACCTCAATTGGGAAATTATGGCCAGGACTGAGTTACATTTTCAAGGACTACTAGAGAGACGAGGATAAGTCCTATCTAACCCTGCAAAATTCAGCTCTAGCACACAAACTAGCCCAACAAAACTTTTGAAGACCAATCTACTCGAAAGGGCCAGGTTAGATTTAGAAAACCATCGAACGGGTTATATGGATTCACACACCCTCTTGAAAGAGATTCAAGAAGAAAGATGGAGCCAGGAACAAGAATGTCAACCACCCATACTCGAGATTGATGACTCAGGAGAACAATTTCCTGCAGACATCCCATCTGCATATGGAGATCAAGTGGATGATTGGCCATCGGGTAGTACACCAGTTTTGAATCTAACTCTTTGCAAGAGTTACCTCACTTTATGGGCCCTTGGGAAGACTGCTCAATTCAAGTAAAAGCCCCCACTATTCGAGTAAGGGGAGAGAACTCAGTTCTTCCAAGGAACACAAAAGCTATTAGGAACACGAAAGTTCAATGCCATTTGACCTTGGACGAGCTGTTGAAGATTAAACTAGAACTATGGAAACATGTGGCAAATTAGTTCCCAAAAATAGCCACAACCTCCTCTAGACCAAGTGCACAAGGAAATGTACCTAAAATACCCCTAGATAAAGTGGGAGATGGGAGTGAAGGAGAGGAAGGTAATGCTTATTTTCCCATTATGTACGAGGTTCACACCACCAAAGCCATCCTAGATATAGGTGCAGCAGTAGCTATCACGACCACTTCTTTGTGGAAACGTTGGGAAAACCCACCCTTAGACCTACTAGGATGAAGTTGCAGATGGCAGATGGACATATAGAAAGACCCTTAGGACTATTGGAATGATTTACCCTATCCACTTGCAGAGTAGGATTTGATCACACCTTTGCAATATGCGATTTTGGAAAGAATCAAGCATACGAGATGCTCTTAGGTAGACCCTTTATGCAACAATTGTAGGTACTACAAGACTGGGGAACCAATTCTTTGTACTTACAACACCTAGGAGTGACCATGAAAGTGAACCTCACACACTATTCACATAGGGATGTACCACCTTTGCAACACAATACGGTACATAGGAACAAAGAGGAAAAGCAATTGGTGCACTCCTTAATATCAAATCCATCATGGTTGCATGAAGATACACACCTTTGGATGTGTAAAATTGTGGCCAAGGAAGATGAACATGTGATTGTAAGGACGTCAGGATTAGGACACACCTCTATACCCATTGAGGATCGAGCATATGTTCTGATAGTATTTCCAGACGAGGAATTCGAACCCTATGGCTGGGCAGAGATTCTAGCAATTATGGACATTGCGATTAATGAAGAACAATGGACCTACCATTGTGACAAAGATGATTATGATATATCCATCTTCACTATAATCCTGGTAAGAGAAGAAACAGAAGAGGATAATCTTAAAGAAGAAATCTCAGAACGGAGTAGTGAACGATGAGGAATGGGAAGTAGAGTTGCACAGACCTGAATGTTCTTCGGAAGAGGAATTTCTAGGTTGGGTAGAAGACATTTCCTCACACCTCAACACCCCTAGGAAGGAAAAGGATAATTCAAGTCCCAGTCAACGAAATCAAAAAATGAGGAAGGAAAAAAACGTGAAAACTGTGGAAGAAGAACCATTGATGGAAGTGCCAGAAAACTTTAGGAAATATGTGGTGGAAGACCGAAAAATCATGATCAGGATGCCAAAAAGAGATAAAAGTTCAGGAGAAGCTTACGATAATAAGGAAACCACGAAGAAAGTCATAGTGGCAATCAAGGAAGGAGAAGAGCGATGCACGTACATAGGACATGATTTGACTGATGAGGAGGAAGAAAGTTTGATTGCTCTATTGAAGAGGTATAGGGATGTGTTTGCATGGAGCTACAAAGATTTGAAAGGGGTAGATCCTAATTGTTGGAGAAACACTCACTAACTGGACATATATTTGAAGGTCAAATCTTAGGAAGAAAACCCCATGCCTATGTGAAGGGACAAATTCACAAGTGTATCATATTTGTAAAGTTAGTTCACTTTAGTTCTAGAAGTTTTTTAAAATCACGAGAATGAGAAAATCTATATAAATTAGTTTGTATTAACTGACGCGGTGAGAGAGAAGAAGTGAAAGAGAGTGATAGAAAGAGATAAGGAGTTCATTTTATACGACTGAGTATAGTCGGGCTTCTCTGAGTGAGAAAGCATCTGTAAAACTTCTGAGTTTTCATAGCTATGAGAAAGAACTGAGTAAAGTTCTCTCTATGAGTCTCTCTCCATCATCTCCATGCTTGCCTACTGTGTGATGAATTCAAAAGTTCAAGTTTTTCAAGCAATTCGATGCCTGGCATCGAGTTTGTGCTCATAAGTCATTATTTTCATTCTCTGTGTGTTACCTGTTGTTGAATCTTTTAAAAACATGAGGTTTGTGGAGCAACTCGATGCCTGGCATCGAGTTTGAGCATAAAGTCGATGCTTGGCATCGACTTCTAGCATACAAGTGGTCTTCTTCATGTGTGTGTAAAGGAGACTATTTTTGGTGCAGAAAAAGAGGCTAAAAAAGCTCAAAGTCGATGCCCGGCATCGACCTTGGCTGAAATTCGATGCTAGGCATCGAATTTTTATTTTTAGACAACGAAATTTACTAAAGAAGGCAAGATTTCCAGTTTTAGCAAATCATACAGGGTCATCTTGTGAAGGCCATAACTTGAGTTCTAGAGATCCGTTTCATCCGTATGATAGCTTGTTGGAAAGTTCTACTCTTCTAGTTTCATCCACTAAATCTTCATGGATAAATGATACTTGAGCTAAGAGAAATTAGCAAAATACTGAAGGTATGTCATTTCAGTGACTAGGAATTTCTGTAGAAGCAAAGTTCTCACTTTAGGCTATCATTTCTCAAAGTTTGGAGTGGCAATGAGTTAATGGTGACCATAGAGGTGTTCTAGTGTCACATTAATTCATTTCTTGTGGTGTTTCATACATCAACAAGTGGTATCAGAGCAGAAAGATTCTCGAGAGCAGAAGACGAGAAAGGTACGAGAAGTTTTTGTAAAGTTTTCCATTAAAGTTTGAAAGGTGAGGCATTTGAAGACACAAGGCATCAAAAGGTTACTTCAAAATTATCCTCATACACAAAGAACTTCAAAAGGTATTATCCTTTATCCTTTAAGCTCACAGGTTGCAGCAGAAGGAAAGAACTATGGCAGATCATATCTCCATTGACAATCTGGACAGAGATAATTACCCCGCATGGGTAATGAGAATGGAAGCTTTAATTATGAGTAAGGATCTCATGGTATATGTAACAGGTGAAGAAGAGAAGCCAGTATTTGAAGATGAAAGCCGACCAAAGAAAGAGGAACTTGATGCTTTAAAGCATTGGCAGAAGAAGGATGCAAGTGCAAAAGCATACATCTACAATACAATCTCTCATCATTTGCTACCACACATCAGAGGATTGGAATCATCTGAAGATATATGGAATGCATTGGAGTATCATTTCCAAAGTACTACTAAAGCACGGAAAGCAAGTCTATGGTCAGAGTTTACAACATTCAAGAAGAAGCCAAGTCAAACCATTAATGATTATGTCACTAAGATGAAGGATCGTGCAGATAGTCTTGGATCCATAGATGAAGATGTTGAAGATCACAGATTGATTGCTCAGCTACTTGCAGGTTTGAGAGGGGATGAAAGGTGGAAACCTTTTGTCTTATCAATAGAACTTTCATTAAATCATTATGTTCCAGATTTGAACTAGTTGCTTGGTTTGATGCTCACATATGAGCAAGACTTGAAGGGAGATGGAGATAAAGGACAAAGTTCTGCAATGTACATGAAGAACAAGAAGAAAGGAGATAAAGGTAAAGCAAAGGATGAAGAGGAGTCTAGTTCTCAAGCTTATTATGCAAGAGGTAAAGTCATTGGCAGAGGAAGACCAAGAGGTTTTGGAAGAGGAAGAGGTAATCAAAATAACAATAAGAAGGCTTGCTGGATCTGTGGATTGAGTAATCATTTGGCTCATGACTGTTGGCACAACCAACAAGGATCAAATCAGAATCAAAACAACAATAGCAGAGGTCGAGGTGGAAGATATCAAAGTAATTTCCAAAGAGGTAGACAAAGTCAAAGAGGAGGCTATGGTAGAGGTGGAAGAAGAAGTTGGGGATAGAATCAATCCTACAACACCACCTACTACAACTATGCAAATGACACACAGAATAAAAGTCATACATCATTGATGATGAACTCAATCAACGCATCAGATAAAGAAGATCTAAAGGTATTTTACATTGACTCTGGATGTTCTAATCATTTGTCAGGAAAAATAGAATTGATGTCAGAATTGGAAAAAGGCATTTCTAGTCACACAGTTCAAACTGGTGATAATACAAGACATAGTGTACATTCAATTGGAAAAGTGAAATGCAAGAGTGGAGCAGATTTGCTAACCAATGTTTTGTATGTTCCTACAATACCCAAAAACTTGATTAGTGTGGGACAGATAGTTGAAAAAGGTTTTCAAGTCAGGTTTACAAATGAAGGAGTAATTGTGGAAGATCTAGAGAATGGATATAATCAGATTGTCTCTGGTAAGAAAGAAGGTAGACTCTTTACTTTAAGAGTACAAGGGAACATTGGTCAAGCTTTGCTCACACATGGTGAAGGAGTGATTACAGAACTTTATCTCTGGCATAAGAGATTAGGTCATTTCAATGAAAGAGGAATTAAAGCTATGGTTGCTAATCAGTCTGTACTAGGATTACCAAATGTGCAAAGTCAACATATGGTTTATAAATGTGAAGCATGTCAAATGGGTAAAGCACACAGGTTACCATTTCAGAAGAAAGGATTCAAACATGATGGAGTACTTGAGCTCATTCATACAGATGTATGGGGACCAACAAAAGAAGGATCTATCAGTGGCTCAAGGTATTATGTTCTTTTCATTGATGATGCTACAAGATGGATAACATTATATGTTTTGAAGGAAAGATCAGAAGTGTTTGGAGCTTTCAAGCATTTTCATGCATATGCAGAGAGAGTCACAAGTCAAAAGCTTAAAAGTCTGAGGTCTGATGGAGGGGGAGAATACTTCTCCCAAGAGTTCAATGATTATCTTTGGAATGTAGGTATTAAGAGAGAAATAACCTGCAGGTATACACCACAACAAAATGGTGTAGCAGAAAGAAGGAACAGGACTTTGGTTGAGTTTGCTAGAGCTATGCTGAAGGAGAAGAATTATCCAAATTATCTTTGGGCTGAGGATGTAAATACAGCCACATATCTTGTGAATAGATTACCATGTGCAGCTCTAAATGGAATGACTCCATATGAAGCTTGGTGGGGTAAGAAACCAACACTAGATCATTGTAGAGTGTTTGGATCAATTGCATATTCTTATGTGCCATCACAGCTTAGGCATAAACTTGAACCAAAGGCAGAAAAATATGTGTTCATTGGTTATGATGAAAAGCAGATGGGTTACAGGTTGTGGAATCCTCTAACAAAACAATTTCTTGTTTCTAGAGATGTTACATTTGATGAACAGAAAAGTTGGTATGCAGATCAAAGTCATACAGTTGAAGAATTTGAAGAAGAGGTAAGAAGATGTGAGAAAGGAAAATCAATTGTGCAGGTAAATAGAGATGAAGACTATATGCAAGCAAGTACATCCAGAAGTGGATTAACAAGAAGGAATGAAGAAGCTCCTATATTTGATGAAGAGGTGACTATCCGTGGTTCCGCCTCCAGTGATGCCATTTCTAAGGTTTTAGCTCTGGTTTCCCTTAGGCTTTCCTCTAACTTGTTGATCTTTTTACCCCATTTTCTCTTGTGTCACTCTCATGAATCTTTCCAATTTTTAGTTTTCTTTCCTATTGGTTCTCCTACTTCGCTGGCTTCATCTATTTTTTTTGGGTTTTCTGGTTGCATTTGCCTTGCTTACTTGTGTTATCTTTCTCTGATTTTTCATTTTGTGAGGGTTGTCAATATGGAAAGCAAACCAGAAATGTGCATAGAGTGCACACTAACTCTTCAATTCAACCTTTAGATCTCATTCATATAGATGTGTGTGGTCCTATGTCCACTAGGTCCTTAGGCGGTTCTCTTTACTTTGTCACTTTCATAGATGATGCTACTAGAAAAGTTTGGGTATATCCTATCAAATCCAAGGATGAGGTATTCCCTACTTTCAGAAAATGGCTTGCTTCAGTTGAGAATGAAAAAGGAACTAAGCTCAAGGCTTTATGTTCAGATAATGGGGGTGAGTATACCTCACATGAATTCAGCCTTTTCTATAAGTCTAGAGGGATTTGTACAGAGTTTATAGCTCCTTATACCCCAATACAGAATGGTGTAGCTAAAAGGATCTCGCATCCACTTAATAGATATGTTCCAGGTTTAGATTTCGTTATTCTAACAGATGTCGGTGAGCCTTCTTGCTACAAGAAGGCTATGCAAACAGAGGATCATGTCAAGTGGGAGCGTTGTCGTAGAAATTCCCATCTCTACTCTTAATGAAGTTGAACCTAATTCAAAGGGTGCAATACAAGATGAGCTACATATTTGGAAGTATCATATCAACGCAAAGCAAAATGTTAAGTGGATTCAAGGCTCATGTTGGAGAGTGACATGCTTATTATAATCGATAATTTGTTGAAGAGACTATTGCTCAAATGTCAAGGCTAGTGTTGTTGTCATTAGCGACGGAGAAAATATGCAGCAGCAAATAAAGCAGGAAAATACTAATGGACATCATCCACATTTGGAGCATTGATTACTAGATGCAACTGGTGTTAACACCCAAAGTGCACACCTAAAAGATTATTATTCATTTGGTTTGCTTCTGATCTCAAGATAGTTCTGGCTATGAAGGTCTTTCATATGATACAGATATTGATGAAGGCTGGTGAAAATCAAGTCACCGATGCTTGAACTCTGATGGAGAATATGAGGGTCATATATAATTGTGATCACACATATGTAAATGATCCAAACAAATCAAAGCGATGAGTTTTTCATCACTTTGAAGATAGGAATCATGTTTTATGCAAGAACAAAAGTCATAAAATGATGCTTCAACGTGGGCATATTTTAATAAGTCCGTTTCAAGATGTTCTGTCCATACTTTTGGAAGAACAATGGCAGGAAGAAACTCTAATTATAGAGTTAACATAAGCTGAAAAGTGGGAAAAGCATAGGACGAGGACCACGCTAAGGAAAAAGGAAAGGCATGTGGAGTCATACATGGAAAAGGGAGGTCAATGGGGGAGGAGCGCATGCATAAAAAGGGGAAAAAAAGGATGGCAAATGGTGCGGAAAAAGATTCATGTCAAGTCGTTACTGCTGCAATTGGAGAGCAAAAACTAAATATCTGATTAATTCTTATGGTATGTTTTCTATGACCTATTGATCTGCTGATTTCGCAATTTTTCTGAGAATATATATCTGCAATTGAACAACGTAGTGCAAATTTACAATAGTTTGGAGAACATCTTTATGAATTGCACGTTGTACGAATATGTGAACTGAGCTATATTCTAGAAGTATTGTTTTCACAATGAACTATACTATGAGTATGTATTCTTGCAAGTGAAAACAGCCAAGCATTTCTTGTGAATTAAGATTTCACAATCAAAATGATGAATGAAAGGTTTTTCTAGGATGAATGCAGACAGTGCTGATAACTCGGTATTATTCTTCAACTATGCATTAATACCACGAATTAAGTCGCTAAATTTGTATATGTTCCTTGAGTCTTGATTCAATATTATTTAGAATAAATAAATATTACCTTTGGGAACTCGAATCATTTATGCAAGAAAGCTTTAACCTAAAAAGCATAAATATGATGAGTAAACGATTATCTTCGTGCAATTCTTGATGCGAGGATATGCTTTTGCAATCGATCACTAATAATTTTTCTAAATTGGTATATGTTCATTGAGTCTTCACTGTGACTGAGTTTGCTCCAAGCACCCAGCATGTGCCAATTGATTTGGCTATTGACTTGATCCACCTACCGAGCATCCAATACTTCTCGATAGTTTTGAACCCGACATGAAGAATCGGCATGGCAACTCAGGTCCATTCGACATGAAGAATTTCCACGTATTTACACTTGTATTTCCTTGCTTTCACATATGCATAGGAACATAAAATCAAATTTAAAAAATTTTCTTTAAGATTAAATCAAGAACATGTGTGTATAAGATCTTCCTTATGAGACGGTTTTGAGTCTTCAATGGATAGAGATTTCATAATGGATCAAAACCTCATAAAAGAAAGAGTCTAGAAATTTTTAGATGACTTGAAAATAGATAATAACGAGTTTAGTGGTAAAGATGTCACTAGCTATCTCAAGGAGTATGAAAATTTAACTTATCAATATGGCATACCTAGGAATTGTTGGGTTTCAACCTTTAGCAGTATATCCAGTGGAGATACATGTGATAGAATATGCCTTCGGTTGGGATCATCCATTATAGCTTGGGATGTTTTTAAGAACCAACAAGAATTCTCCTTTGAGGATTCAACTAAAAGCAATCATGTGACTTTTCAAACTTGGGTAAATACATCTAAACCAAAAGCGAACTTAATTGACAGTTTCCAAGATTTTGAAGAGAAGTTTAGTGACTTACCTGAACAAGAACAAACCTATCTTGAGCCTTATAAAGTTATGGATTTTTTAACTTGAGTACTCGATTTGCAAAGACTTAGAGCTTTTGTGGAAGAACATAATACCTCAAACAGCTTGACCAATGATTGGAAAATTATGCAAAAGCAAGTTCACCGACTTGCTCTTAGATATGAATGTCAACAACTCAAATACTCTCCTCTTTCCAAAAACAATGAATTGGATTGTACTAATCAAAGATAAATGATCAAAACAAAATCTCAATTAAACAACACAAATCAATAAGCAAACAATAGACTGTAAGTTTGATCGCATTTGTAAGACCTAAGAAGTTTGTCTTTGTGCTCCCTTAGTATTGTGTTTTCTGTGTATTCTATAGCTTCTATGTGGAGTACTGTGTGCAGCCTTGAGAGCTCATGTTTCTACTCTGAGGTTATCATTGTGGAGCTCTTGAGAAGGAGAGTTCACTATGGTGCATTGCCATTGAATTACTTCACTTAGTTATCTAGCTTGCGGTCACGGGTTGGGTTTTGTGTACGTGACTTGAGCATAATCCGGTTTCCAGTTTTGCTCATACACAGGGTTCTCATAGTAAGGGTCTAAGTTTTCCGATGACTTTGCGTAGTATGCTGGTGGGGTATCCACATGGGTGGAGTCAAAACTATTTTCATTAGAGCCATTATCTGTGATCAAAGGGATCGTGGGTACTAATGCCATGTTGGAATTCTCCTTTAGTGTGGCATACTTTACCAAAACTACATTAGTACAGGGTCGAGGTTGTTGTCTTAGGACACTTGCAGTCTAGTTGTGATTCATATGGTGCTTGATACTGAAGGGGGGCTCAATAATATTGTTGTGGCTAGTATTTCCCTTGGTATCTGCATGATTGATATTGCTTAGGGTAATTTTGCCTAACCACTTGTTTATTATATGGACAATCTTGAGCAGTGTGGTTTGTGTATTTGCACTCTATGGTACAATACATTCCGTTGGAGTTTCCGATGGGTTGCAGTGCATGTGGACACATGTACACCATTTGGTCATCTCCACAAGTATTAAACCTTTGAGGGCGGGCTAATTTGATGCCTGGTTTGCTAGAAACTCCCAAACATTTGGTCACTTGTTCCGCAAAGTCCTCTATTGAGTTGGAACATCTGGATGAAGTCTCTGTAGTGTTATCCGAGCCTTTACGAAACTTAGAAAGTTCTAGCTCATCTCCTAAGCTATCTTCTATGCCTACACAGATCCGTAAACATTGATCCAAGGTTCTTTGCTCCTTCAAGAAGACGTATGATCTCAACTTAGCACTCAGTAGGCCATCTATGAGCAAAGCTATCAATTTAGCTTGAGTGGGTACTTCCAATGGGGGACAACTTTCTATGTACCATCTAAACCTTTGACCGGTCCTCACTGTCTCTCGAGGGATTTGTTTGAATGTGTGTATCAAGGAAGATGTGTTGTGTTTGACTTCACTCTTGGAAAAGTCAGTAATGAAGGACTCCATCATGTGGTGGATATCTCTAAATTGATGTTGGTGCAATGGACGAATGCAATCCAATGCATCACCCTTTAGTGTGAGTGCAAAGGCATTAAATTGTGTAAACATGTCTTCAACTTGTTCAGCCTATAGCACCTGCTTGAATAATACTTTGTGTTCACAGGGATCTCCTGATACATCAAAACAGTTCTTCATAGCCTTTGCTAGTTGAGCAGGCCTCAAGGTTCTAGGGTGGTCTCTTGGCCTAGGTAGGGGAAACTTGTCCCCACCCCTGTGAGCCCTATGATCCCTGAGAGGTTCTCTTTCAACCCCCACTTTCAGTGGGGGCCTTCTCCCTTCTTGCACGATGGATAAAACTACTCTCTACACCTTCCTTGTTCTTTTCTCTATGTCCTTGAGATGTGCCAACACCCAAATTATTCTTAAGTGCTTGCAATCTTACTAGAGGAAAAACTAATTCTCCTCCCCATGTATATGCATGTCATCCATGTTCTGTGATCTTATACATTCGTTCTGAGGTGTCATCTAAGTAGACTACCTTTCTTGGAATCTTTGGGTTCTTTAGTTCATAAATCATGTTTGCTTCTACCGTAGTAGGATGCTCTAGCCTATATCTCCAAAAGGCTTGGTCAATCTCCTTATTCCAGAATAGCTCTATACTCCTATTGTCTTGGGGCATCCACTTAGGAGGTATCACCCTCGTTAGTACAAACTTTTCTCTTGCGATGGTGTGACACCCATGATGGTCAGAGGTCACGATGATCAGGCCTTACGATGATGAGTCACAGTCACGATTGTCAAGTCACGATGGTCAAGCTACGATGATCATTGATGATCGCGATGGTCATGAACTGATGGTCAAACGACAATGGTCAAAGTCACAATGGTCAAGCACAATCGTGATGATCCAGCCACGATGGCCAGTCAAGATCGTGATTGTCAAGCACCATCGCGATGGTGAGATGTGATCGTGATGGCATGAGCCAATCGCCACGATGCTCAGTTACTGTTGCAATGGTCGGACGCAGATGCGATGATGTTTCATCATCGCGATATTCAAAAAATGAAACAATTTCACAAAAACAAGCATGGATCTATGCAAGCACTTACCTAGGCTCCTCCTGCATGCAAAAAGTTTGTCCAAATTCATACCTTGTCTAACAGTCATGATGGTCCGCTTCAACGGTAATTTTTGAGAAAAAATGGAGTTTTTACCTGTGTTTCCTACAAATCTATGGTGTCTAGAGGCTTCCCTGC
>CM035413.1:78215854-78420854 GCA_020310875.1 Ceratopteris richardii
TGACCATAGAAGGATGAGTGTTTATATCAATCCTAACTATCAGTGGAATTTAATTCATATTGACCTAGCGACCATTATTTTTGAGAACATTCAACCAAAAACTCATTCTTCTATCCTCATGGATGTTGAACATTATGATTGCATGGGTCAAGTTGTGTTGCCTGTTATGGTGGATGATATGCAATTTTCGGAAATATTCTTTGTCATGGAAGCTATAGATGAAGACTTGATCATTGTCACTCAAAGGTTTGTTACAAAAAATCATCAAGAATTCGAGGTTTCTTGTCCATCTATTACACCCACTTCTACATATATGTCTATTGAAAATCCTAATGATTATCCGCATTGTAAGAATTGTGGACATAATCATCTTTTCAAAGATTGTGCTTTTAATGCACAGTATTTTCTTTCCACCCATGTTTTTCTATCTAATCTTTCTTTGAGTAAATCAGAGGAAACCTTCGCGAATGGAGAAATGGAGGACTCCAAGTGTTTGGGGGATGCGGAAGGGCCCTCTCTTCGTGGAAACTTGGATTCCCCTCATGAAACCATAAGCAGGGATGATCTATACTTAGATCATCAAGAAGAAGATGATCAACAAATACTTTGCATCAATGATGTGGAAAATGATGTCGAATCTATGGTCAATCATGACAATCCATCACCCATTTGTACATCTAGAGATTCTATGAGTAATAAGGATAAATGTATCGATGAATCTCTAGATCAATCTCAAACCAGATAACCCAATGATCCATTGCATAAGCATGATGTATGTATAAAAGATCAACCGTCATTGCATTCCCCATGTAATGATGAGTTTTCTCCAAAAACTCACATAGAAGGCCCCAAAGATCCTTACATCAAGAAACAGAAATCACACTTTTCTTGTAATGTCAAGCAAATTTGGGTGGCCAAGCAATTACTTAGAGCCCAACCAAATCGCACTATGATATGGGTACCAAAGAAAGCTCTTGTACAAAATTAGCCCCCTCACAATGGACTTCAAAATCTATGGTCATCTCACCCTTGAGCACTTTGCTCACCATCACGCACACAAAGATCATTTTTGAGTTCGCCTCCCAACTGCCAAGCTATTCCACTAGACCTCTCACCTACCAATGTGGAGTAACTCCCATAAGAATTTCATGTGGCATTCTCTATCAAACCCCCATATAAACATCATGTGACATTTCCTTCCCCTTAAAGGCATTTTTAATCCTCGAACATGTAGATGAAATGTCCATAATGGTAGAAGAAAGTGCTTGGACTCTTTGGAACCCCATGTACTCTATGTACATGGTCATCTCTATGTTGTTTCCCCATATCCTTCCCCTTAAGATGCCTCATATGAGATCATCTCAAAGGTGGGAAACCATCTGAGTGGTGCTTACTATCTCCCATGTACACTCAACTTCCAAACTATCTCTCCCATGACATATAACATCATCAAAATGACCTAATTCCATATGATGTATACTCTATGGAGTAATAGTATGAAAAGCAAGTGTGAAGTGCCAAGGTTATAAGCTTGACCATACCATAATGGAGATAATAAATCATAGAATCTACTAAAATGTAGAACAAAGTTGCATAAAAAATGAATCCAAACCCAACTAGAACTAAATGATGGATTTACCCTCATACCACTCTAGGTCTTCCTAACCTTGAGTGTGCTCACAAGTAATAGTTTACTCTAAACTACCTTGTGATTATGCCAATCCATCATCCTAGCTCATGTATAAGTATTTCTTGGTAGTAAAATGCAATATATACATTTCACCAAGAAAGAAGTTTGTGGTTTGTTATCCTTTACCTTAGGAATTAGTTCTATTGGAAGAGCATCTATTGGCACTAGTGGAGACTCTAAAATATTATCTTCCCTATATTTTGCAACATGAATGCAAAGACATTCCCATTGAGATTCAAAATCCCTAACTAGTCATTCTCCTAACTGATGCTCACACATCATCCTCATAATGAAATGTGAACTAAGAATTTGGTATCCCAATAGGTTAGATATTTCCCTATCTCCTAGAAAACCTAAAGAGAAGAGACATAACTCTATTCCCTATCTTACTAATGTCAATAACTAGATCATCTCATCTAGTTAAGGACCATCACTAGAAATAGGATAGCTGCTCTCTTTAGGGTCTATAGGTGAGACTCAATCTAACCATCATGATTAATTGATCTCCCTATTTCCTTGATAGAAGAGTGCTACTCCTAGCAAGACAATCTAAAAGAGAGAAAGTAAAATTCTCTTTCTTTCGCTTTTTGTAATCTCATCTAAGGAAAAGATCTCTAGTAGTGGAATCTATTCCACTTCCCCTTTCCCTTTGAAAATGATTCTATTGAATCCAATTGCTCTACTCATCCATAATTGAGACCATGCACATAAGTTCTACATGCTTTTCCTTCCAAACCTCGTTGATTCGAGCAGCTATATATATAGGCATAAGGTTGGGAGGAGAGGAATCTCTCTAGCATGTGGTGTTCATAATCTGTCAATGTCTTACATTGGTATCAGAGCCTTGAGCAAGCTCATATGGTGACCTTCATTGATCATCATCTTCTTTATATGTTCCGTGTGATTTTTTATGGAGCTGTTTCAAGTGCATCTTCATTCTTTTTCTTTTGGCTACATTCTCTCCTTGTTTTGGATGCAATGTTGCGGTTCATTTATGTACATTTTCTATCTTCCATTCGAGTGATCCTTAGATAGCAAAAGAGCAAGGCTTTTGCAACATGCAGTGCACATGTTTTGAACCTACTACCTATAGAACTTCATACTGAAGTGTACCATTGCGGTACGAGGTTAGCACACAATATTGATCTATTGATTATTACTTCTATAGTTGCAAAGTGTCCTTAGTGAAACAAAAGCCAAAGTTCTTCTATGATTGTTGTGCAGCAGATTCGAGCCTGCAATCTGATCACCAAGACGTAGATGGTCTAACCACAGGTCATCATCGTAGATGCTTACCATTCAGTAATAATTATTTTGAATACAATCTAAGATTGCTTGTTTCAAGTCCTACCCAAATGACCAACCGTGTTCACTTGCTATAATACCCAAGAGATTATATTTTGATGGTATCTATTGCTTCACGATTTGTGAACCCCTAATTGAGAGGTTCGAAGGAAAAAAATGCATAGGCTATGTATGTGAGCTTAAGTTGACTACTGGCACAATCGGCACATGTCATATATGTGCATCATAATTTATACAGCTTCCTTCTAGCCTCGCGAAAGCATCGATTAGAGGACTCAATCTTACAACCTTTCCAAGACAAATGATTCTTAACCCTTGTGCTACCCAAAGTGTCCTTCTAGATTTCATATGCCATTCTATCAACAACCATCTCAAATTTCACTCTATCAGAGTTCATATATTGCTCTGTCAAAGAGGATCTCAAATACAAAAAGATAAAATGTTATCACATAGACTTGCACACCCGGGGGATTGAACTAGCAATGCCAACAATAGAAGTCTCCATGTATGTAAAGAAAGCAATTGAACCTGATTTGATGAAGCTAAGTGGATCCAATTGAGCCTCGTCAATTTGATCTCTAAAGAGCTTTTACTTTTGAGCTCTTTGCTTCATTTGAAATCTACCTCAAGTGAAGTATCATCCACGCATCATCCGAAGACAAAGTATGGGCTAAGACAAGCATAGTCCAAGGAAGGATTCATTTATTCAAAGAAGAGGACAAGAGGAAAGAACAATCTTCAAGGAGGAGGATGTAGCTTTTCTCATGGACCAAAGGATGGAGAATGGCTCTTCCTGAGGATCAATGGAAGGATGTAGCTAATTTGGAGACAAGTATTTTCTAAGTTGATGTTTTCATTTCAATACTTGCTTTATTCGTCATTTTTATGTAGCCTGCATCTAAATATTATTGAAGCATGGTAATATTCTTCATTTTTTATTAATGATTATGCAAATGCTACGAATTCAATGAAAGTTAAATGGATATAGAACTATTGGGAAGTACATCAAGCACTTGCATGCATCTAAAACTTCATGCTCAATGATTGTTGGTGCATTTCTCCTTTCAAAAGAGTGTTTTCATGCACAACACACATTTTCTTCTCGCTTAAAAAAGGTATAGGATGCACTCAAGTTTGTGCACATGTATGTTTATATCTTTTTGAAAGGTAGCAAGTAGATTTTTTGTGCATGGATGCTTGGATGCATGCATAGCAAGCTCAAGAACTGCTTGATTTAAGTTTGGTACATAAAAAAAAAACATGTAAACACATGAATGCACTCACATGCATTTGCATGCAAGAACATGCAGTGGCACATGACGAAGCATGGTTTTTTGCTGATTTTTTGCTAAGTAGTTGAACAAATGTACTTTCCTAATTGCTACCTACTTTTTCTAACTCGAGTTAGACAGTTAAGAAAAATGGTAAACTAGTTAGTTGTGAATCTCTTAGCTACTATGCAACTCAAGTAGCTAGTTCACTTTTTCTTGAAAGTGATACTTAGGTATCACATATTAGGGGTCTTTCTTAGGGAAAGTAGGCCTATTAAAAAAAAGTTCAATTTTCTTGCTCATTTGAATGGCAAGAAAATAGGGCTACTTGCAATATTCCTTAATGACTCTAAGTCTAGGAACAAAGTTAGAGAATCCTAACGAGAAGCTTGCATGTCAAAATTCATGCATCCAAGTAGGATGATTTGGAATATTTTTATTTGATTCTATCCCAAGATGTGATAGCAATCAAATAAAATCAAATGGAAACTAAACTAGTTGAATTATTAAAAGTTCAAAAGATAGTTGAGATATTCCAAATATGTAAAAACCAGATTTTTTGAAGTTTTCACTTTGAATTCATCCTAAGGAGTGATGAAAATTAGAGAAGAGATTAAACATTAGCATCAATTGAACTTTAACATTCAATAGATGGATGCTAGGTTCCAGATTGCATCTCTAGTAAAGATGCAAAGTCTTAAGAAAAGGGGGAAATTCAAAAAGAACTCTTCCTTTTAGAGGATTTGAGAGTTATTCTTGGATTTATTTAAGCTAATTGTAGCTTAATAAGAAACCTTATCAAAGTGATCTTTAGGAATTGGGATACTTCCTAACAATAAGCCAATAAATGAAATAGTATGTTTAGCTATTTCATTGGTTAAAAAGAAATATCTTTTGGACAATCTATTTTTAAAGCTTTGAGTCATGTCCAAAAGTTAAGAATTTCTTTTATGAATGATTCTAGTAAAGCAAAAGAATATGTGTGTGTGTGTGTGTGTGTGTGTATGTTTGTGTGTGTGTATGTGTGTATGCATGTGTATATATATGTGTATGTGTATATGTATTATGTGTTTATATGTGTATATGTGTGTATGCATGTGTGTATATATGTAAAACCCAAAAACCCTAATCCTAAAACCGTAACCCTAAAACATGCATATGTATGTATGTATATGTCACATGTGTATGTGTGTGTGTGTGTGTATATATATATATATATATATATATATATATATATATATATATATATATATATATATATATATATATATATATATATATATATATATATATATATATATATATATATATATATATATATATATATACATATATATATATATATGAAAGACAATAATTACGCAATATAACACAGGAGCAATAGCATAGAAGATAACAGATATAGGAGAATCTCAACAATTTTCTACTAGCAGCAAGTACAAAGATGATGGCGTTGTCCACCCGTGCGCTCTCAAGGTAGAGCTTAAATGGTGATCTAGACAACTCTAGATAGGGAGATACAAGGTAGAGGTATGCTGGCTCAACTCAGTATCTTAGGAAGTGCAGAAGTCATGTATATATAGGATCATGGGTGGCCTGCCATGGACGGCTATACATGGGCGGTAGAGCGTGGGCGGCCACCGCCCGCGTAATTGCCATACACGGCTTAGACTGGTTGAACCGACCTAACAAATATAAATGATTTCTGACTCCGACAGGGAATATTCCATGGAATATTCCCTTTACCGTCGCGCCGGGGGCGCTGCCCCCGGACCCCCACCAGGGGGCCCGCTGGCCCCCTTGGACCCCCCAGCCGGGGCTGCTCACCGCTGCCCCGGACCCCACAATTGGGGACCCTGGTAACTCCCTTTCCTTATAATATCTTACATGGTCCAATATGACCTTCATCCAACATTCAAGTTGGGATTCCCATCAATTGGGTAATGCACGCTTGGCTTCTCCTCATAAAGGGGGCCTTACAAAATGTGCATTCAATCATGAGGGGTAGACATTGATCATATACTAACACCCCCCCTCAATGTTTACCGATGATAAATCAAGTAGGTCTCGGTCCTATGCCCATCTGTTGAAGATGCTTGTTGAGCTGCTCTCTTCCAAGTGCTTTAGTGAATATGTCAGCACAATTTGCCTCTGTTGGGCAATATTCTAGCTCCACAATTTCATCTTCAATTAGCTCACGAATGTAATGGTACTGTACTTCTATGTGCTTGGTGCGAGCATGAAATACTGGGTTCTTTGCAATAGCCATACAACTTTGATTATCACACTTGAGTACAATTGGCATATTTGATGGAAAGCCTATATCTGCAAGAATTCTCCTTAACCAGACTGCCTCACAAGAAGCAAAACAAGCTGCTTTGTACTCTGCTTCAGTGGAGGAGAGTGCGAGAGTTGGTTGCTTCCTACTTACCCAAGAAAATATTCCTGAACCAAGTGAGAAACAATATCCAGAAACTGATTTTCTAGAATCACAATCTCCAGCCCAATCTGAATCACAATATCCTTGGAGTGTATCACCTATGGTATACAAAATACCAAAATCCAAGGTTCCTGCAATGTACCTTAGAATTCGCATTCCAGCATTCCAGTGACTCTCCTTAGGTTTGTTGGAAAACCTGCTTAACACTCCAACAGCATAGCAAATGTCTGGTCTAGTGTTGCACAGAAAAATAAGACTTCCAACGAGCTTCCTATACTTCTTAGCATCTACATCAGGCATGTTATCATCCATAGATAGCTTATGATTTACCTCCATAGGTGTGCTAGTTGGTTTGCAGTCCATCATTCCAAATGCCTTGAGAATTTCTTTGGAATATTTTTGTTGTGAGATGAAAATGCCATCCCTCCTTTGCCATACTTCAATTCCCAGACACAAATGGAGTAGACCTAAGTCTGTCATTTCAAACTCAGTTCCCAAGCTGATCCGAGTTTGATTGATGAGTTCCTGATGATCTCCTGTAATGATCAAATCATCTACATATATTATGACAACAACTAGCTTGCTATCCCTTTTCGTTACATACAGGTTAGCATCAGAAGTACTTCTTTCAAAACCCATATTTTTGAAAAAATGATCTATTCGTTGGTACCAAGCCCGTGGAGCTTGCTTAAGTCCATACAAAGCTTTCTTCAACCTGCAAACTTTATTTTCTGAATTGGGCACCTCAAAACCTGGTGGTTGAGATACATATACCTCCTCCTTGAGGTGACCATTCAAAAATGCAGATTTGACATCCATCTGGAAAATAGGCCAAGACTTTTGTGCAGCTACTGCAAGTACCGTCCGAATAGTTGTCATGCGTGCTGTTGGTGCAAAAGTTTCTTGAACATCAAATCCTTCAATCTGTGAAAAACCCTGTGCAACTAATCGTGCCTTATACTTTTCTAATGTTCCATCAGCTTTATACTTAGCTTTCCAAATCCATTTAGTACCTATTACCTTCTTCTTTGGCGGCAAGTCGACTAGATCCCATGTATCATTTTTGAGTATACTATCATACTCAGACTGCATTGCCGCTCTCCAATCTGGATCATCAAGGGCTTCTTCAATGGTGGTAGGTTCCTTTATCGAACCCATGATATCTGCCATTAGAGCCATGTTAACAATGTGTTCTGAGGCTCTCCTTTGCTCCTCTATTCTCTTTGATCTTCGTAATCCATCCGATGATGATTCTGGTACATCTACATGTGGATTGTGATCATCAAAGAGCTGTTGTGCCCACTTCGGTAGTGGCTTACGCTGTGCAGCTACAACTGGTTGGCTTTTTATTGAGGAAATTTCTCCATTAGATGTTTCCTCCTCCTCAACTTTAACCTGTCTTTTGATAGGCACAAGGTGAGATATTTCTCCGCTTGATGAGATAGTAGATTTACCTTTATCTTCTACTAAGTGTGGTCGTTCATCAAACACCACATCTCGGCTGACAAAAATCTTCCTTGCCTCAGGATCCCATAACTTGTATGCTTTAGACTCTTCACTATATCCTAGGAAGACACACTTTTTGCTTTTTGAATCCAACTTTGATCTTGTTGAATCAGGAATATGTGCATAACAGAAACAACCAAAAATTCTGAAATGCAAAACTGAAGGCTTTTTACCAGAATATGCTTCTTGAGGAGTCATCCCCTTTAAAGCTTCTGTGTAGCTTCGATTGAGGATGTAGACTGCTGTATTGACTGCTTCTGCCCAGAATGAATCAGGCATGTCTTGAGCCTTCAACATACAACGAGCCATTTCAACTACTGTCCTGTTCCTGCGCTCAACAACGCCATTTTGTTGGGGTGTATGAGCTGTGGTAAGTTGCCTTTTCACACCATGCTCCTTACAGTAATTGTTGAATTCTGTTGACAAGAATTCACCTCCTCTATCTGTTCTAAATTTCTTCAGTTTCCTTCCTGATTCATTTTCCACATACTTATGCCACGTTTTAAATTTTTCAAAAGCATCAGCCTTCTCTCGAATGAAATAAACCCACATCTTTCTACTATAATCGTCGACTAACAGCAAGAAGTAGAAAGATCCTCCTAAAGCAGGTGTAGACATTTTACTGCAGAGATCAGCATGTACCAACTCTAGAGGAGCTTGAGATCGATTGCTGGTCTCTCTTGGAAATGCCTTTCGTTGTTGCTTGCCCATCATACAAGCTTCACAAGGTTCCTGCAACTCTGAAAATGCAGGCATATGAGCAACCATCCCTGTTCGTTGCATCTCCTTCAAAACTGCAAATCCGAGATGCCCAAATCGTCGGTGCCATAACCTGCTTACATCTTTATCTTCTGTAGCAGTTAAAGCACTTAACTCATACAAGTTATCCCGTCGTATGCCTTTACCTACAACATTACCTGATGAATCCATGATTTCCGCACCACTCTTATTGAAGTGAACTTCGAGTCCACGATCTCTTATTGCAGAAACTGACAACAAATTTCTTTTGAGTGTAGGTACATAGAGAACATCGGATAACTTTTTCTCAACACCTGGAGAAGTGATAAAAGAGATGGTTCCAGTTCCTTCAGCTGGACACTTGGAGTCATTTCCCACCACTACATTGATGGATTCCCGCAGAGGCACTAGGGAACTATACCAATCCTTTTTACTAGTCATATGGCGAGAAGCTCCACTATCTAAAATCCATGGCTCATCAACACGAGCTTGAGCAGATGAACATACCTCTTCAATAGCTACCCAAAGTTCCAGCTCTGTGTTGTTTGCAGACTCTTTGTTCTTCCATGATGATTTTACAGTCCCATTCCGTTCATCAGCTTGCTTCTTTCTACAATCCTTGATGGCATGGCCTTTCTTTTCACAATAGAAGCAACTTCCTGTGAACTTTTTCTTCTTTGGCTTCTTCTTTGATCCCTCTGAAGAGCCTTTACCTTTTGCATTTGCTGAGAATGCAGCATCAGTTGTACTTTGCCGATTCTTCAGCCGCATCTCTTCTTCTAAAAGCATGGCACAAAACTCTTCAAATGTAAGAGGAGTTGGCCTTACCTGAGTGTTAAGGGCTGTTACTAATCCATCATACTTTGCTGGAAGAACACGTACAGATCTTCGAGCCAGCTCTTCTGGTGTTATAACAACACCAACTGCAGCCAATTGATCTTGAAGATGCTTTATCCGTTTGATAAAATCTTCAGCCTTTTCAGAATCAGAATGCTTTTCATTTGCCAACTGATGTTCTAAATTCTGTATCCTAGTGTGGTTCTTGGTCTCATATTGTCGAGCCAATATGCCCCAAGCCTCATGTGCTTTAGTAGTATGTTGAACTAAAGTAAGCACAGAATCACTTACACTAGTGACAATCGCACATAATGCATCAGCATTCCGCCTCTTCCAAGCTCGTAGAAGATCTGGATCTGGCTGAATCATCAATCTTGAATTTGCTGGATCTTCAACTGGTATAGGCTCTGGATCCAATCCCATCGGTCCCATGACAGTGTCAAGTAATTCATAGGAGTCCAAAATTGCAGAAATTTTGAACTTCCAGAGTGTATAATTGGTTCCATCCAGCTTCCCTTCAGTGAATGCAGGTGGACGAATTCGAATAGGTGCAGCATTAACATTAGCTGAAGCACCAAGACTACTATTCGACGATGAAGCCATCATGTAATCACTCGAATAATCTACTGATATTCTAGTCTGCTAGTAGGCTAAAATAATGATACTTCTCAAGCTATTCGAACCTTACAGCTCTGATACCATGAAAGACAATACTTACGCAATATAACACAGGAGCAATAGCATAGAAGATAACAGATATAGGAGAATCTCAACAATTTTCTACTAGCAGCAAGTACAAAGATGATGGCGTTGTCCACCCGTGCGCTCTCAAGGTAGAGCTTAAATGGTGATCTAGACAACTCTAGATAGGGAGATACAAGGTAGAGGTATGCTGGCTCAACTCAGTATCTTAGGAAGTGCAGAAGTCATGTATATATAGGATCATGGGTGGCCTGCCATGGACGGCTATACATGGGCGGTAGAGCGTGGGCGGCCACCGCCCGCGTAATTGCCATACACGGCTTAGACTGGTTGAACCGACCTAACAAATATAAATGATTTCTGACTCTGACAGGGAATATTCCATGGAATATTCCCTTTACCGTCGCGCCGGGGGCGCTGCCCCCGGACCCCCACCAGGGGGCCCGCTGGCCCCCTGGGACCCCCCAGCCAGGGGGCCCACTGGCCCCCTTGGACCCCCCAGCCGGGGCTGCTCACCGCTGCCCCGGACCCCACAATTGGGGACCCTGGTAACTCCCTTTCCTTATAATATCTTACATGGTCCAATATGACCTTCATCCAACATTCAAGTTGGGATTCCCATCAATTGGGTAATGCACGCTTGGCTTCTCCTCATAAAGGGGGCCTTACAAAATGTGCATTCAATCATGAGGGGTAGACATTGATCATATACTAACAATATATATATATATATATATATATATATATATATATATATATATATATGTGTGTGTGTGTGTGTGTGTGTGTGTGTATGTATGTATGTATGTGTGTGTATGTGTGTATGCATGTGTATATATATGTGTATGTGTATATGTATTATGTGTTTATATGTGTATATGTGTGTATGCATGTGTGTATATATGTAAAACCCAAAAACCCTAATCCTAAAACCTTAACCCTAAAACATGCATATGTGTGTATGTATATATGATGTGTGTGTATGTGTATGTGTATGTGTATGTATGTATGCATGTGTATATGTGTGCATGTGTGTATGTATTATGTGCGTATATGTGTGTGTGTTTATATGTATGCATATGCATATGTATATGTAATATGTGTGTATGTATTATGTGCGTATATGTGTGTGTGTTTATATGTATGGATATGCATATGTATATGTGTGTGTGTTTATATGTATGCATATGCATATGTATATGTAATATGTATGCATGTGTGTATGTATCTCTATGTCTCTCTCTTTCTCTCTATCTATATCTCTCTCTTTATCTCTCTCTCTCTCTTTCTCTCTATCTATATCTCTCTCTTTATCTCTCTCTCTCTCTCTTTCATCTCTCTCTCCCTCTTTCTCTCTCTCTTTCATCTCTCTCTCTCTATTTATAATAAAGAAAAAAACAATCACTTACATTGATGTAATTCTTTTGATCACCCTCGTCAAATCCCGATCGACGTCGTCTCTTGCCAAATTCCAAAGAATGGATGCCAAAAAGCTCTTGCAAAAAAAAAGAAAAGAGAAATTTAAAAAAAGAAGACATATAGAAAGAGAGAGAGTGAAAGAGTATGCATATCACTTACCAAGATGCGAGAGAGAGAGAGAAAGAGATGTGTGTCTAGGGAGAGAGAGAGAGAGAGAGAGAAAGAGATGTGTGTGTAGGGAGAGAGAGAGAGAGAGTAAGAGATGTGTGTATGCATGTGTATATGTGTGCATGTGTGTATGTATTCTGTGTATATGTGTAAAAGTCAAAAACCATAATCCTAAAACCATAATCCTAAAACCATAATCCTAAAACCATAATCCTAAAACCCTAACCCTAAAACATGTATATGTGTGTATGTGTGTATGCATGTATGTATATGTGATGTGTGTGTATGTGTATGTGCATGTATGCATGTGTGTGTATACATATGTGAGTGTGTATATATATGTGCATGTGTATGTAATATGCATGTGTGTATGTATGTATGTGTGTGTATACATGCATATCTGTGTGTATGTATGTATGCATATGCATGTGTGTATGCACATATGTGTGTGTATACATATGTGAGTGTGTATGTATATGTGCATGTGTATGTATATGTGTGTGTGTATGTATGTATGTATATATGTGTGTGTACATGCAAATATGTGTGTATGTATGTATGCATATGCATGTGTGTATGTATACATGTGTGTGTACATGTATGTATATAAGTGTGTGTACATGTATGTATGTGAGTATGAGTATGCATATATGTGTGTTTATGTATATGCATGTGTGTATGTAATATGCATGTATGTATGTATATGTGTGTATGCATATGCATGTGAGTATGTAATATGTATGTGTATGTATATGCATGTGTGTATGTAATATGTATGTGAGTGTGTATGTAATATGCATGTGTGTATGTAATATGTATGTGAGTATGTGTATGCATATGTGTGTGTATGTATGTATGCATCTCTCTCTATCTCATTCTCTTTCTATTTCATATCTCTCTCTCTCTTTCATCTCTCTCTTTATCTCTCTATTTCATCTCTCTCTCTCTCTCTCATTCTATATCAATCAAAAACAAAACAATCACTTACCTCAATGTAATTGTTTGGAGAGTTGTTGTCAAAGTCCACTTAATGTTGTCCTTCATCGAATTCCAAAGAACTCACTCCAAAAAGCTCTTGCAAAACTAAACAGAAGAGAAATTAGAAAAGGGAAAACACAAAGAAAGAGAAAGGGTGCTACAGTATGTGTGATACTTACCCAAATTTTAGATCTAGAGAAATAGAGAGGTGTGTGTAGAGAAAGAGAGAGAGAGAGAGAGAGAGAGAGAGAGAAAGAGAGAGATGTGTGTACACAATATGCTCAGAATGTAGTTCACGTGCGCAAACTCGATAGTAGCATACTTTCATTCAAAACGCGAGTAAATGTCAAATTGCTCTTGGGTCCGATTAAAATGTTGCGTCCGTATAAGCATCGGTATAAGTGTCGGTAATTTCCAGTAAATTACCAATGCATATACCAACACTCATACCGTCGGTATTGCATCTGTGGTTTTTCAAGCATTTTCAACGGTCATACCAACGTCAAGGCATGACCATCGGTATGGACAACGTCGGTATGCCCCTCATATGTTGTAGTGATAAGTAGCCAATTAGGGCAATAGGCGTATATACAAGCCAGGGGGGAAAAACCTCCTAAAGAGGGAAAAAAGCGCCCCGACAGTCCTATGAATGGTTTTGTATTTCTTGTTCATATTGTAAGAAAGTAGTTACACAAGAGAACACAGGAGCAAGTACAAAGGTGATGGCAATAACAACAAGTACAAAGGTGATGGCATTGTCCACTCGTGGCAGAGGTATTATGGACCAATTCAATATATGAGGTGGTGCAGAGGCCATGTATATATAAGTTAATGGGGAGATGTGGCTTTCTATAGATGGCTATACATGGGCAGTGGAACATGGGCAAAATCCCCATATGCGGCTTAGGCCAATTCAACCGACCTAACAAATATGAATGATTGTTGATTTCAATAGGAAATATTCCCTTTATCATTGCTAATAACTCCCTAGTAACTCTCTTTCCTTACAATACCTTAAATGGTCTGATTTGACCTTCATCCAACATGAAAGTTGCGAATCTCATCAATTGGGTAATGCAAGCTTGGCTTCTCCTCATATTGGGGGCCTTACAAAATGTGCATAAGCACATGCAATCAAGAGGGGTAGACATTGTTCATGTACTAACACATACTCATTAAGGAATGTTTCAATGCATTTTCTATTTCATGCAATAAAACTAGAAATATCAATTTTCTCATAAATTTATAATGGAAAAGGAACGCCCTTACTTGATAATACCTCATCTATCAATTTTGAAGAACACTCCTTGGTCCATGCACATTAATCTTGTTCATATACTCTCTCAAGATATTCAATGACATAATACATGCTTTGTTCAAGCATCCATCCTTTTTCCATGGATCATTTTGTTTTTCCTCTTTGTCACACGTAAACTTTCAACATACCCATAAATCTCTTGACCCAAAATATTCATCAAGTGCTTACAAGTCAAACACTCCATGTCATCCACAAGATGAATGAACAAACAAACTTCTTTATCAAAAAAAGTTGGAAGCTCTTTCTCCATCAGATACATTAGCTCCCTATATTCATTTTTTCTTAATAAGATTGAATCTCTATCAATCTCTTTTGATGTAATCCATCTACTATTAAATTAGAGACTAAAATATGAAGAAATTAATTTGTAATTAAAATATATCAAATAATCTTATATATTAAAAATAAAAGAGTGATAGTTACCTTCTAAGCAAGATGATAGATCACATCTCATACTCCTTTTTTTCACATCCATTGATAACAAGAGGTAAAATATGTTTCAAAATGTTATGCCAATCATGCGTCTTTAAATTTATTAAGCTTTTATCATCCAAAGTAAACATGTTTTGAAAAGATGCTCCATTACCTATAGATATGCTAATGAATTGAATCTCATTGCTGATTATTTGCATCTTATTTGTTCTAAGTAGTTAAGGAGAAAGTTTATTAGGTTTTCTCACATCGATCTTCATCATAAATTGTCCATAAGTTTGTTTTTGAGTGTTGGGGGATTCTTAGACAAGAAGGAGTTTGAGGGTTTGTAGGAGAAAAGGGAAGAAACAAGAAGAGAAATGACACCTGGAAGCTTCTGCCAATTGATTACAATAAGACAATTACAATGTTTGAAGTACAAGACAAGCCAATACCTCTGTGCACAATCCCACAGAGTGCCCACTTACAAAATACCAAATATCCTAAAGTCTTCTTGCCGCC
The DNA here is from genome assembly GCA_020310875.1 of Ceratopteris richardii. Classification (NCBI taxonomy): domain Eukaryota; kingdom Viridiplantae; phylum Streptophyta; class Polypodiopsida; order Polypodiales; family Pteridaceae; genus Ceratopteris; species Ceratopteris richardii. The sequence continues at coordinate 78,231,160 of CM035413.1, forward strand.
GGCCTCCTCTGCACCAGACCTCCACCTGCTTCAAGCTTATCCTTGTGCACACCTTGCACCAAGCTTCCACAAAGGGTGAGGAGTGAATACCTTCTGTCGGCACGCACACACTACAGTGAGACCTTGAGATCCTTGGGGGAGTATAGCTTAGCACTCTCTGCACAAATCCTTAGTCACTCTCCATGCACCTTGCACTTCCACTTCTCTGCGTCGCACACTGGTGACTCCTACACTTCTCTCTCTTGCTTCCTTAGACTATGCTCTCTTGCTTACTCTAAGATTGATCCAAGAATGGCCCTTGCCTTGATTTGAGTGTGTCAATCACGTACGCTCCTAACTGCAATGGTATCTTGGTGCTCACTTTGATGTCCCAAGATTGCCTTCACAAGTGGCAGCCAACGACTCACTGTTTTGTCCTGTAGTGACTTTAGTTTAAAACCAAAAATTTTAATGGGGGGTGCCATACTTTCACCTGTGTGTACGCTGCCGCTTCACATACCTTCACATTTCCTTTTAAGTCTTCATTTTTGCACATAAGGGGGGGTTCACATGAACCTTCCAAAACACTTTAAAACACAATTTGAACCTTAGGGAAATTAGAGAAAATACCTGTGCAACCTGCAACCCACTTTCTCCAATTTACCCTTTGTGGACAATTAATTGTGCACTACCTGTGCACTTTGACACCTGCACTTTAGCACTTTGACTTTGCACCTATTGACTTTGACCTTGACCTTGTTGACTTTGACCAGTTGATTTTGACCTTTTGACTTTGACTATAGTTGACTTTGACCTTTTGACTTTGACTATAGTTGACTTTGATCAACATGACTTTTATGGGCTCAACAGTTGCCCACCACCTAATGTGCTCTCCGTCCCGGAGAGCTATAGCCAAAACTCTGAGCATATAGGACACTATGAAAATGAAGCCGCAAAACTTGAAGAGGACATTTGAGCAGCAACCAAATCCACCAGACAAGCACCAGAAAATAACCAGAATTGGGATTTGTAATGGATAAGCAAAAGGGGGGCAATGGGAGGGTAGAAAGGAAGGGGAAGGGAGGGCTGAGGGTGCGAAGATGGATGGGTCAGGGAGGGCAAGGATGTGGCTGGGCAAATTGGTAAAGGGAGGGATGGGGAGTAGGAAATAGGGGTTGGGAGGAGGCTAAAATGATCAAACTGGAGGGCTACAGAGGGTACATATGGGATATTATTAAAGATAAGGTAAGACAAGGTGAGAATAGACCATTTGGACAATGTGGTGAAATAAAAACATGTGATAAAGGTGTTCAAAACATGTGGGTTTGGACCAAAAGTCAGAGAAAAAGCTGGAAATTGGAAAAATAAAGTCAAAAACTGAGTCCAGTGGTGCCAAAAAACATGAAAATGACTCCATTTTTATAAAAAACGGCCAACCGAGGCATGATCCAGAGCCAAAAGCTTTGAGCCATGAAAATTTAAAAAAATAAAAAAAATAAAATAAAAAGAAAATGTTCTCATCTCTTTTTTTTTTTTTTACGCTCAGTCAGAAATATTAAAAAGAATATAAAATTAAAAATTAAAAAAATAAAATAAAAATTAATAAAACAAATAAAATAAAATAAAATAAAAAATAAATAATAAAAAAGAAAATGGGGGGGGGGGGCGGGCGAGGGGGCGGGGGGAAGGAGGGGGAGGGGGGGGGGGGGGAGGGGAAGGGGGGGGGGGGGGGGGGGGAGGGGGGGGGAGGGGGGGGGAGGGGGGGGGGGGAGGGGGGGGGGGGAGGGGGGGGGGGGAGGGGGGGGGGGGGAGAGGGGGGGGGGGAGGGGGGGGGGGGGGGGGGGCAGGGGGGGGGGGGGGGAGTGGGGGGGGAGGGGGGGGGGGGAAGAGTGGTCGGTGAGGGGTTGGTCGGTGGGGTTTTGGGGGGGGTTTTTTTTTTTTTTGTGCAGAAAAAGAAAACGCCCCTATGGGGCCTTTTTTTTTAAATTGTCCCAAAAATCAAAGAAAATACATAAAAAGTCTAGAAAATTTGCAAAAAAAATCCAAAAAATTCTCAAAAATTTTGCTACCGGCCTAAGCTAGAATTTTGCAATCAAACCTACAGAGAGCTTCCTTTATTCCTCAAATTTGGCAAGAAAAAGACACATGAAAAAGTAGAAAAATGCTAGAAAAATTCTTTAAAAATGCTTGAAAAAATTCTGAAAAAATTCCTAAAAATTCCAAAAATTGTACTTTTGCAAAGTTGATGAAATGGATGCTACATTTGCTAAAAACTCAAGAAACAAGCATGAAATGGATAAAGAAAACTACTAAAACTTAAGTAAAAATGACAAGAAAAGACTATGTACAACCTGGACAAATTTTGCAGGTTCGAGGTAATCCGGAAATCTTCACTTTTGTTGATGATAGGCCTTGAGCCCTGTATTGTTGACTCACAGAAACTCCTCCATAGTCTCCAATTTTACTGCACTTCATTGATTTTGTCTTCTCATTGGGCACACTGGTCATCTGATAGGGGTACCCTAAATCCTTCATTAAAATGTTATCTCCTCCAGCAACTTTATGACTTAATCTACAAAGTTCCATTTTTACTATTCCAGGAACTTCATCCAATGGAACCCTCTGTTTCCAAAGACTTGAAGGTGCTCCTTCCACATTCTTGTAAAGCCCTGCACTTGCTATCATTAAACTTGACATAACAATTGATATCCATACCAGGATCCATAAAACAGTGGCCATTGACATATGATTTGAAGCATCTTCATCACGGTTGCACTTAAGGACTTTGCTTTTCTTCTCTTTTCCATGGCCTATTACTGAGACTGTTTCAACCTGAGTGATTTCCTCTTTTTCTTCATATGCTTCTTCTCTACTTGAGTTTGGGAAAATTCCATAGCAAGAAGATGGGTCTTCTGCATGGAGCCAAGCCAACATGTTTTCATCTTCATATAAATCTGCTCCTTCAAATAGATCTGCTTCTGGGTTGTCCACCACTTCTTCTTCCATACAAATACCAATTATCTGCATCATACTAGTATTTCTCTGATTGTCTGGTCCTTCTTCTAAAATTATCTGATGCAACTCTTTTCCCTCTTGCTTTACCCACATTGTGTCCTTGCCCTAGTCATGCAGCACATTGGCATCCCTTAACCAAGGTCTCCCAATTGACAAGGGAAAACTTCCTTCTACCTGTGGCAGCCTTAAAACAACAAAGTCCAAGTTAAAGATGGTACCTTGTATTTTGACTGGAACTCCAGGGACCACACCCATAGGCCTTACTATGCTTTGGTCTGCCATTGTTACAGTGAAGTTGGCAGGTCGTGAAGGGTATAGTCCAATCTTTTTCATGGTATATTCAGGCATCAAGTTAATGCCAGAACCACCATCCACAATAACTCCTTGAAACTCATGACCTTTAATAGAGACTGTTAGCCGAGGGCTCTTGTAATCTGTGAGGGGTGCTTCCCCTAAACATTTATCTTTATGCATAACAGCAGCCTTTGCCACTAAACTTGTTGTGGACATTTCATCAATTATCTGCAAGAGTTCTGACCTGAACTTCCCATCCATCTTTATTAAATAAAAAATACTAACCTCCTTTTTCATGGACTTGAGCAGTCTGGAAGCTTCTGATTCCTTAAGAGCATGGGCTGCCTTTGACTTATCAAACTCCTCATGAGCCCTTTTGAATGCATGTCCAATGGCATCACTAGTACCTGTGAAATTTTCTTTTTGCCTTGTATCTGCACTTGTGGTGGCTTTGTCTTCAGACACACCTTTTTCTTTGTGTAATCCATTAATCACTGATTCTTGATCTATGTCCACTGGAGCCTTCCCCTTGCTTCTTGTCTGCACTGTAAAAGATTCGATTTCTTCTAAATGCACCACCCTGGTAGATGGTGATGGCACATTGACGTGATCTAACACTTCTTCTTTGTGTATAGAAATCATTTGAATATGGGGCCCGGATGAAGAGGCTTGATTCTTAGGACAACAAATTGTATAGTGGTCTCTGGCCTCTGGACAGTTTCTGCAAGGAGGGGCATTTTCTGGTAGTGTGCACCTACTTTGATAGTGCCCACATTCCCCACATCTGAAACAAATAATTGGCCTTCTAGGCCCATTTCCAAAATTATCCCTCTGTCTAGGGTTATAAGTGTTACCTTGATTGGGTGCAGCTGCCATCACATTTGCTGGTGGCAGGGGTCCTCCTTGTGTCCAGTATGTTGTTGCAGGCATTCCCCTTGATTGGCATTCATGGGCCTCATGACCAACCTTCCTGCATAATTGGCAAGTTACACTTAACAGAGGACACTCACTTACTATATGTCCTTGTTTGCTGCACATTGAACACCAAAGGCCACTCTTGATGCCACCTCCTTTGAGCTCCTGCAACTCCTATCGTAGCTGAGCCAATTCCTCTGCTTGGGCCTCCTTCTCCTTTTGGAGTTTGAGTGCTTCAATCTCCCTTCTCAACTGAGCCACAGCAGTCTCCTCCTCTATGTAGGGCTTATTTCTTTTCAAGCCCTCCAGCTCCCTCCTTAGCTGGATGACCGGATCCTCCATTTCTGTAGCATATGTTGGTTGGGAAGAAGTTGCTCCATATTGGTACCTTATCTGCTCCATGCGGGTGGCTGTGTTGATGAACTCCTCTATGGAGGCTATAGGTAACACTAATTCCTTTATTTTGCATTGGGTGGCCACTGGTAGGGGCTTAGCCAACCATTTCTTAATAAAAAAATCGTGTGGTGGATCTAGCAATTTAGCCATTAGTGCTTTGGCCCTAGTCACAAACTCTGGGAACTTTTCTCCTGGACCCAATCTCAAATTTTCCAATTCTTCTATGATAATCTCCGCAGTGTTGCCATGTTGGAACTGATTTTTAAATGCATCTTTCATCACATCCCAAGTGGTAAAATGGTTTTCAGCAAACTGGCTGAGCCACTTATCAGCTAATCCCTCTAATGTGGCAGGGAAGAGAATAAAAAAGGCATCCTCCCTACCCATTAGGCCCCTAGTCTTACATAGTGCCAAAAACCTTCTAATGTGTTCATCCGGATCCTCCTGAGCTAGGCCTTTGGAAGAAGGAAAATTTATATTTAATCTAGAGAGTAAAGTTTCCAAGTCTACCTGACCTGCCATGTTCTTGACTGATGATGTTGAAGATAGTGGACTGGAGGACCTTCTATTCGTGTCTGCTTGCAGGTGACCCTCAATGTTTGGGACCGGGTTGCGGTCATGAGCAGCTCATAGCCCACTGAATATGAGGCACTTGATAAGAATATGTACCTTTTGTTTGATGAAGTAGTATTGTGGTTCTGTCGACACTTGATCCCTTCTATGCTTTGCACTTGGTTTCTCCTAAGCTCAAATCTCCTTGGAAGTCCCACTGTGCGTGCCAAATTTTGTTGGGGGATTCTTAGACAAGAAGGAGTTTGAGGGTTTGTAGGAGAAAAGGGAAGAAACAAGAAGATAAATGACAACTGGAAGCTTCTGCCAATTGATTACAGTAAGACAATTACAATGTTTGAAGTACAAGACAAGCCAATACCTCTGTGCACAATCCCACAGAGTGCCCACTTACAAAATACCAAATATCCCAAAGTCTTCTTGCCGTCGGCCTCCTCTGCACCAGACCTCCACCTGCTTCAAGCTTATCCTTGTGCACACCTTGCACCAAGCTTCCACAAAGGCGGAGGAGTGAATACCTTCTGTCGGCACGTGCACACTACAGTGAGACCTTGAGATCCTTGGGGGAGTATAGCTTAGCACTCTCTGCACAAATCCTTAGTCACTCTCCATGCACCTTGCACTTCCACTTCTCTGCGTCGCACACTGGTGACTCCTACACTTCTCTCTCTTGCTTCCTTAGACTATGCTCTCTTGCTTACTCTAAGATTGATCCAAGAATGGCCCTTGCCTTGATTTGAGTGTGTCGATCACGTACGCTCCTAACTGCAATGGTATCTTGGTGCTCACTTTGATGTCCCAAGATTGTCTTCACAAGTGGCAGCCAAGGACTCACTGTTTTGTCCTATAGTGACTTTAGTCTAAAACCAAAAATTTTAATGGGGGGGCCATACTTTCACCTGTGCGTACGTTGCCGCTTCACATACCTTCACATTTCCTTTTAAGTCTTCATTTTTGCACATAAGGGGGGGTTCACTTGAACCTTCCAAAACACTTTAAAACACACTTTGAACCTTAGGGAAATTAGAGAAAATACCTCTGCAACCTGCAACCCACTTTCTCCAATTTACCCTTTGTGGACAATTAATTGTGCACTACCAGTGCACTTTGACACCTGCACTTTAGCACTTTGACTTTGCACCTATTGACTATGACCTTGACCTTGTTGACTTTGACCCATTGATTTTGACCTTTTGACTTTGACTGTAGTTGACTTTGACCTTTTGACTTTGACTGTAGTTGACTTTGACCAACATGACTTTTATGGGCTCAACATTGAGGTTTTCTATTTTAAATCATTTCTTGATGCTATTGTGCCTTTTAATCAAACAAGATGTTTTCATAATGAAAAACAAATATTCTTGGATATATGCATAGGATCAAAAAGATGGAAAATCTTTAACTCTCCAATATTCCAAAGAATACCATATTGACATGTTCTCTGCTAGTGATGTTTTCCCATTCCCCTCATCTTCACATTGTCATTATCTTCACCATCAATGAAAATTGTAGATATATAGAAGGTGATTCTATTCATCTCAGATAGCAATCCATTGGTGTCATTAGTTTTGGACACTTACCTTTTCAATATTTCCATCAAATTTGTTGCTTCACTTTTCTATTGTAATGAATGATCCTCAAGCAAAAATGGTCGATGCCAAAGGTGAATAATTTTGTTAAAGTTTTTACTATAAACTGATCTCACTAGCTTAACTCATACAATAATGCAAATATATCAAATAAAAAAAAATGTGTCATTAGCTCAACGAAATCATACCTTGAAAAATCTTGTATAGTCCATGACACAATTTCACGAACCATAACTTGTCCTTTATCAATGCTTTTTGACATATTAGTGACATCAATACGTCCATACATTTTTGAGAGCTTCGATGAGAGGAGCAAGATATACATTTATGTCTTTGATTTTTCATTTTCATGGGATTAAAAGTGAAAGCATTTAATGTTCTTTCTTAATGTTAAGATATGGTAGAAGATTATTGTTGATGACTACCACTAGCCATGTAGAGCATTTACTAGATTTCATATAAAATGGATTAGCTCCATCTAATGCAACACCTAATTTTAGATTGCATGGCTTTTTTGCAAAACCGATCCACCTAGAATGAATGTGAGTGAAATGTTAGACTATCTAAAAGAATTCTCATTACTCCATTAGTGCCTTTATGATGAGATTCTCATCTCATAATCTTTGATAGTTATGGGATTAGAAAGATATGCTTGATCTATGGAGCCAATGGAAAATGTCTCAATATTTTCTTACGAATTTTACCTTCCTTTTCCTTCTATCGAGGTGATTGAGATGTTGGGAGTATCAGAGATTCTGGATATTGATCTCTGTATAAAATACAATCATCACAAAAAGCATGTATAGAATGATAATTTATGCCAAGTCTTCTTATCATCTACTTCATTTCATCATGCGATGTAAGAAAAACATTTTTTATTGGTAAAATGTTTTCAAATAGTAGCCATGCAAGTCCATTGAAATAAGAATGATCATTAAAATATAAATATAATACATAGATAGCAAAAATATGAACTATTAATATAATAAACCTTAATATTGCCAAAATAGATACATCATCCATAAAGACTTTGAATATTGAGAATAAGTAAACCGGCGCTTAGTCATATCAAATGACTACCTTCATAGATGTGCTTTAGAAATTCTTCATAGAATCATAAACCCTCTCACGTTCCTCGATAAAATCCACTATCCTATCATCATCATTGCAAACATCATGGTGTTTGTCTTTTTTCGCATATACTTGTTTTAATTTTGCACACTCGTGAGGATCACTTTTGCATAGCCCCCTCATGAAGGCTTATTATAAACAAGGTCTTAATGGTAACTTTGAATGGTGTGTTGGAACATCATCAATATCATATGTTCAAATCTACATACATGAATAAAAAATATTAGCATTCCATACATGAATGCAAAATAGAAATTATACATAAATTTAAATATATAACTAGAGGCAAGAAAATCATGATATCAAATTTAATCTTGATTAGAGAAAACTCACATAAAACTATTGATTTTTGTGTTAACTGAAAGGTGCTCTTGGAGGTCTACACCATCCATAATTCACTAATAGTTTGTCACCATCACGTAAAGAAGTAGTGTCATTTGCATTTATGTATCTTGCTGAATCTCTACTCATTTTTGTGTTTTATGACAATTTTCATGCTCTCTAAATGTGTAATTATCCTTGAACTAGTTTCCCTGACCACTATTTAAAACTTTTTTATGTTTATATTAGTGTAAGGTCTTTAGTCAATATAAAATCTTCCATTTTTTGCATGTATTATCCCTCTACTAGCAAGGGAGAATACATTCAGATATAGTCCATAAATACTCATGTTTTGAATGTAGCGTGGAAATCAATGTTCAATTTTCCAATTTGTATATAGATCCACAAAATGACATAAGAGTGACTTCATAGTTGGAAGGCACATGCGAATCCTCTCTGATGAAGAGATCACGTTCAATACCAATGATAGTGGAGGGAGCAATCATATAGCCGTTACACCAAAAATAAAAAACAATCTCCATCTAAATAAACTCATCCTCTATGCCATCAGCCACATTGTCCTCTATCATAAGATTATACTAGAGGATGATCACGACTTTATTATGGATAATCTCCAACCATTTTAGTCTCAAACCCAAGAGGTAGAGGATTTCAAGAAACCCTAGCTTGCAATCGATAAATGGCTTGTCTATGACATGTATGATAGATCTTAGCTTTACTAATAAGAGAATCATCATCATTATCATCGAGTAAATATTCATGTAAATATAGTATACTTTTATTACTTATATATGATTTTAATATAAATTAGTGAAATAAACTTATGGAAATAATTACATACCCAAGCATTGCCATGTCAATCGGGTTGTGGTGCTTGCTCAAAAACACTAGAATCATTCTCATGTTCAATACATTCTCGTCATGGTCTTCCATATGAGACATAACAAGTACTGCACTAGCATTTAATATGCTCTTGATGGTTAAATCATCACAACTTGTATTGGACGACACATGTGAAGCTATTGCATGGGTAGAAGGTGATGAGTACCCTCTAAGTGACCAGAGTGTGCTTATAACATAACAAAAAAGTACATAATAAAAGTTGAAAATGTCTATATAAATTAAAAATTTATCATTCTTGTATGTATCTATAGATATTAAAATTGAAAGTTGAATAATACTTACAATAAATCATCCTTGAACATGTAAGAGATGAGTGGTGGAGTATCCTTTGATTCATTAGAATCTGATTATGACGTTAAAAAAACGTATTATATAACAAAGTTCTATATAACTTAAAAAGATCAAATAGATATCAAGAGAGAGAGAGAGAGCGAGAGATCAGAGAGAAAGAGAGACAAAGAGAGAGAGAGATGGAGGAGAGAGATACACAAAAGTACACACATGACTTCTCACATTCATACACATAGAGAAAGAGAGACAAAGAGAGAGAGATGGAGGAGAGAGATACACAAAAGTACACACACATGGCTTCTCACATTCATACACACATGCACACATGAATGCATGCACATTTTCACATATACGTGTACACAAAGATACACACATTCACACATACACATATTCCTACATACACATTCACACGTACACATTTACACATACATACATACACATTCAAACATAGGCATTATTCATAGATAGACAGATACAAACATTCGCACATATGCACATACACAAAGATACACATATTCACAATTCACACATTCACATACGCAATAATACATACATACATATGCAAAGATACACACATGTGTGAACATAAACACATCACACATACACATATTCACACATATCACACATGCACACATGCACGCATACACATGTTCACACATACACATACACACATACATGCAATCACACATACATATACACAAAGGTAAAGTCATTCACATATACATATACACAAAGATAAATGAACTCACAAATACAAACATGCACACATGCATGCATCCTGGCACATACACATATACAAAGATGCATATATTCACACAAACATTCACACATGTGTAAATACATGTTCACATGCATGTGTATAAATTTAAAGTTTAATTGTATATCGATCCAATTATTGTTCTCATTTGAAATTTAAAATAGAGGAAATATTGCATAATGGAAACAAATAAGAGAAGGTCTGATGTAATAAGTCTCCTAAACTTGAGTCACAATCTCACACAGAATAATGGGTTTCGACACCACAAGATATAAAGAAAGCAAACAAAGTATATGCAGAACAAGAAGAGAGAGAATTTTATTATCTGTGCAGATTTACAAGTAGTTTTGATCTGCATTACAAAATCTATCAGATTGCTTCAATGTGAAGCCTCATCCACCCGACCACCCCCGAGCTGATCTCAATCCAATCTCAATCACAATCACAATCTCAATCCCAATCTCAATCACAATCACAATCACAATCTCAATCTCAATCTCAATCTCAATCTCAATCGCAATTCCAGAAGCCGAAAAACCATCGTAATGATTGTACGACCATCATCCTTTTCTATCTCTCAGTCTTCGTCTTTTTGGGATCTCCGCCTTTCGCCAGCGCACGACCAATCACGCCTTCCTAGACCCCCACTTTTAGAATCTGCATGCTCGGAGATAGCATCTTTTCGCATGTCTCATGCAAGACTTCCGGACCACCCATGCATCTACTTTTCATGTCCACCATCAAGAATCGTACCTGTAAAAATAGAGGTGATCCTTGCAACGCACTCACACACACGTCAATCACCCAAAAATAACCCATATACCCATGTGCGTTTTATAAATCCGCGAACATGAATAAGATGAATGAATGAAGGCTTCTCTTTTTTTTTTTAAGTGTTGGAAAACGGCACTTTTCAAAACCCTGTAACTCAAAAACAGTGAGGAATCAGCTTGAGCTTGTGAGAGACAAAAATATTCAGTTCTTAAATCTGTACAATAATGTTAGAGACGCCTCAGGTCCAAATCTGCTTCCAGATATCACTTTTGGGCCCTGCAAAATCGAAATTCTAGAGAGAGATGAAAAAACATGAAAACTCTCTTCATTAACCTATCTTCATGGAACCAAATGAGACATAAAACATAGGAACTACAAAAAATTCAATCAGGTAAATTTTTTCTACTAAGAATACTCTACCTTTCTCTCATACAACACTTTTTCAGATTCCTTCATCTTCATGCTCGAAATTAACATACAAATTTCATGCGAAAACTTTCTAGAGAGAGAATGTAAAAACTTATTGCTACAAAATTTTGCAGACATGATCAGAATATCCTAAATATGAAATTTCATTATTACCTACACATCTTTTTTTTTTCCAGATTGAAAATCAACTTGGCATCTTACAATTCTCCCCCTCTTTAAAGAACTCTATCCTCAGAGTTGGAAAGAAGGATAATGTTCCATAAACTCATCTAAAACAACCCATGTTGAATCTTCAATAGGATATGCAAACCACTTTACTAAAATTTCCACTATTTCACGATTCCTAAGATGTCTAATTCTCCTATCGAATATAACTTTTGGTTCAAGCTCAAAAGTGGCATCTTCCTTCAACTTAGATTTGTCCTGCAAAATATGATCAGCATTACGAACATACTTTTTAAGTAATCCAACATGGAAGACTGGATGAATTTTCAAAGTATTAGGTAGGTCAAGTAAATATGCAACAGAACCAATTTTCTTTAAGATTTTGAAAGGACCAGCATAACGAGGAGACAATCGACGATCTTTGCCTAAAACCAGATTTGATTTAGAAGGACTCACTTTCAAAAAAACCAAATCATTTGTTCTAAATTCCAAGGGCCTCTTTTTGAGATCATGATATAATTTCTGACATTTCTGTGCATCTTTCATGTTTTTCCTTACCTTATTTAGCTCCAAATCCATGTTTTCAAGCATCTGTTTGGATATTTCAACCTGATTCTGTGAATTAAAAATTGAATGCGGCAGCAAGCAATTATAACCATACATTGCTTCAAAAGGTGTCATCTTAATAGAGGAATGCCATGCACTATTATATGCATACTCAACCAAGGGCAAATATTCAGTCCAATTGTTTTGCTTATCATTCACATACATGTGTAACATATCCTCAAGCACCCTGTTAACCCTCTCGGTCTCACCATCGATTTGAGGATGAAATGCAGTACTCCTGCGTAATTCTGTTCCTATGGATTGAAATGTTGCTTTCCAAAAATTAGATGTGAACCTTGCATCCCTATCAGAAATTATACTTTTGGGTATACCATGTAACCTAAAAATTTCTTTTATGAAAATTTTAGCAACATGCAAAGCTGTATCAGTTTTCCTCATGGGAAGAAAATGTGCCATCTTTGTAAGACGGTCCACGATAACAAAGATGGTATCATGCCCACTTCTGGTCACAGGCAACTTTGTTATGAAATCCATAGAGATGGATCCCATTTTTGATCAGGCACATCTAATGGTTGTAACATGCTAGGACTCCTTTTAAATTCGGCCTTAACCTGTTGACATTTCAGACATTCTTCGACATACCTCTTAATATCATACGTGGCCAGCAATATGAAGCTTTCACTTTTGCATAAGTTCTAGAAAAATCAGGGTGTGCAGAGAAAGGTGCATCATGACAGTCATGCAGGATCTTTTCTTTCAAAACAGATTCTGAAGAAATACATAAACGAGAATTACAATACAAATCATTATTTCTCAAATGAAATTTTCCCTGAAACATAGAACCTGGATTCATACCCAAAAATTCCAAGATTGCTGCATAAAATAAATCTTCTTTTAATTCTTTTCCAATATCAAAATCAGAGGATAAAATAGAAATTGAACTGCATAAGGGTTTATGACTCAAAGCATCGGCCACCTTGTTTTCTTTTCCTGCTAAGTATTTAATATCAAAATCATATTCACTTAGCAATTGGATCCATCGTTTTTGTCTATTGTTAAGTAAAGGCTGAGTAAATATGTATTTAAGGCTTTGATGATCTGTTCTTAATTCAAACTTTACTCCTAGCAATAAGTGTCTCCAATGTTTAAGTGCATGAACACTGCAAGCATTTCTAAGTCATGTGTTGTATAATTTAGTTCATGTTTCCTTAATTTCCTTGACTCATAAGCCACTACCCTCCCTTCTTGTGAAAGTATGCATCCGATTTCGCTTCCATTAGCATCGCACGCAACAATAAAAGGCTTCCCTAACTCAGGTATCTTTAGCACACAATTTTTTATAACTTTCTGTTTTAATTTGTCAAACGCCTTTTGACACTCATCGTTCCATGTGAACTCTCTATTTTTCTTTGTCAATTCTGTAAGAGGATTTGCAATTCGAGAAAACTCCCTAATGTGTGCCCTCTCATATTGTGCCAAACCAAGGAAGCTTCTCACATCCCTCACACATTTGGATGTAGGCCAGCCAACTATGCTTTTAACTTTCTCAGGATCTATATGAATCCCTTCCTTAGAAACAACTCTCCCCAAATAAGTCACTTCCCCTTTTGCAAGAAAACATTTACTCATCTTACCATATAGTTTATGCTCTCTTAGTTTTTGTAAAGTCTTCCTAAGATGCAATGCATGTTCATCATCATCCTTAGAATACACAAAAATATCGTCAAGAAAAACTAATATAAATTCATCGAGATATTCATCAAACACATAAATGTTGCAGGAGCATTTGTTAATCCAAAGGGCAAAACTGTGAACTCGTAATGACCATATCGTGTTCTAAAAGCGGTTTTGGGTATGTCCTCAGACTTTACTCTAATTTGATGATATCCCGATCTTAAGTCAATTTTAGTGAATACTGTGGCACCACTCAATTGACTCAGCAGTTCATCTATGTGTGGCAGTGGATACTTGTTCTTAATGGTTTTCTTGTTTAATCCCCTATAGTCAATACAAAGTCTGTATGAACCATCTTTCTTTTTCTGAAACAAAACAGGTGCTCCCCAAGGTGAAACACTAGGTCTTATCAACTCCTTCTTCAATAGATCATCCAATTGGAGCTTCAACTCTTTCAATTCATCAATATTGAACCTATAAGGTGCTCTAGAATAAGGCTCACTTCCTGGATAAAGGTCTATAGCATGGTCAATTTTCCTAGGAGGAGGCATGCCCGATAGATCATCAGGAAATAAATCTGCATACTCATCTAAAAGTTTTTTAACATATTCCGGTATTTCCTCTTCTTTCTTTTTCTCCTGAAGGTCATGCACATAAACCAAATATGTCTCACAACCCTGTCGAATACCCCTAATCAACTCTATTGCAGAAATAGGAGAAAAACTTGAATTACACTTGCCTGCAAGACGATGTTCCTTTCCTTCTATTTTCAAAGTAAGGATCCCGCTTTCACAATCAATCACGACACTATTATGAACTAACCAGTCCATTCCGATGATTACATCACATTCTCTCATTTCAATTACATGGAAGGTACCCAAAAACTTATGTTCTCCTAACATAAAATCAAGATTCTCAATACAGCCTCGAGTATAGTGTATCCTACCATTAGCCATTTGTACAGGTCTTTTAGTCTGCATCTCAATATGCAACCCTAAAGCTTCTTCCATCTTAAGTGAAAGGAAACAATTTGTACTACCCGAATCAATCAAGAAACTAACCTTACGTGAGGATATGTCCCCCATAATCCTAATCACCGATGCCCTTGAATGAGAAGAAGTTTTCATGCATTGAAGTCTAGGGCTAGAACACTTACCTTGATCATCCGCTTCCTCAATTGTCATGTTTTCTTCTTGTAGATGAGCTATCTTCGCTTGCATAGAATGGTTGATGGCCTTGTTTGGACATTCAAAAGTGCGATGTCCTTGTTCTCCACATCGAAAACAAAGTCCCAGCATCTTAGCCCGCTCCAAGAAATGAGAATCACGTTGCCAGTGCACAACTTCTTGCTTCTTAGGTGTATTTGTTTGCTTCGGCTTTGGTCTTCCTTCTTGACCGTTAATAGAGTTAGTCGATCTCTATCCATTTTGATTTATTGAAATAGGTCTCGGGGGTCGATGTCCTGTTGAGATAAACCTTGATTTGAATGCCTTTTTCGTGGTAAACTTCTCCATCTTCTCAAAGTTTTCTGCTTTTGCAACCGCATCAAGAAAATCTACACATCCGGACCCCTTTACTTGATAGCGAAGCTCTTCCCGCAAACCCTCAATAAACTTGCTTTTCAACGCATCTCCAGAAACTTCCAGTGCATACTTATGTAAACGCAAAAATTTCTCCTTATATTCTTCAACAGACAAGTTATATCTATCATCCTCATGCTGCTTGAAAGAGTAGAATTCCATTTTCTTTTCCATCTGATAATGTGGAGAGCAATAACGATTCTCTGCTTGCTCTCAAAATTCTTTCCAAAGGATCGGACCTTCACGTGTTCTTGTCTGTATATAAGATTTCCACCACAGTTTTGCGACTCCTCGCAGATGCAGAATTGCCACCTTTGCTTTTGATTCCTCACTAAATACGCGCAGGTCAAAGAAATCTTCAAGTTCCTCAATCCATGCTTCAAGATCCTCTCCAGTTTTCTTCTCACCATCAAATTCATTTAATTTTGCTCTTTTGAACACTTGCTTGAGTGCAGATTCACCTGCATCATCGTCCTCTTCAGGTTCACGTTGCCCTCTAGCTCTACGTGCGTTTGATGTGGCCGCACCATTACCACCTTTAGCATTGAGGTCCATGAAAGCATTTGCAGTAGCCTCTTTTTGTTTGTTGGATCTTTCTTTATGTAATTCTGCATTCAATCTACGGATAAGCTCCTCTTGTTCTTCTATCTTCTTCTTCAAAGCCTGCATCTTGTCCCGGAATCCAACTCTGCTCTGATACCACTTGTAACAAGTCTCCTAAACTTGAGTCACAATCTCACACAGAATAATGGGTTTCGACACCACAAGATATAAAGAAGGCAAACAGAGTATACGCAGAACAAGAAGAGAGAGAATTTTATTATCTGTGCAGATTTACAAGTAGTTCTGATCTGCGTTACAAAATCTATCAGATTGTTTCAATGTGAAGCCTCATCCACCCGACCACCCTCGAGCTGATCTCAATTCCAATCTCAATCACAATCACAATCACAATCCCAATCTCAATCACAATCTCAATCTCAATCTCAATCTCAATCTCAATCTCAATCGCAATTCCAGAAGCCAAAAAACGATCGTAATGACTGT
The DNA here is from genome assembly GCA_020310875.1 of Ceratopteris richardii. Classification (NCBI taxonomy): domain Eukaryota; kingdom Viridiplantae; phylum Streptophyta; class Polypodiopsida; order Polypodiales; family Pteridaceae; genus Ceratopteris; species Ceratopteris richardii. The sequence continues at coordinate 78,247,578 of CM035413.1, forward strand.
ACGACCATCATCCTTTTCTATCTCTCAGTCTTCGTCTTTTTGGGATCTCTGCCTTTCGCCAGTGCACGACCAATCACGCCTTTCTAGACCCGCACTTTTAGAATCTGCATGCTCCAAGATAGCGTCTTTTCACATGTCTCATGCAAGACTTCCAGACCACCCATGCATCTACTTTTCATGTCCACCATCAAGAATCGTACCTGCAAAAATAGAGGTGATCCCTGCAATGCACTCACACACACGTTAATCACCCAAAAATAACCCATATACCCATTTGCGTTTTCTAAATCCGCGAACATGAATAAGATGAATGAATGAAGGCTTCTCTTTTTTTTTTTAAGTGTTGGAAAACGGCACTTTTCAAAACCATGTAACTCAAAAATAGTGAGGAATCAACTTGAGCTTGTGAGAGACAAAAATATTCAGTTCTTAAATCTGTACAATAATGTTAGAGACGCCTCAGGTCCAAATCTGCTTCCAGATATCACTTTTGGGCCCTGCAAAATTGAAAATTCTAGAGAGAGATGAAAAAACATGAAAACTCTCTTCATTAACCTATCTTCATGGAACCAAATGAGACATAAAACATAGGAACTACAAAAAATTCAATCAGGTAAAGCTTTTCTACTAAGAATACTCTACCTTTCTCTCATACAACACTTTTTCATATTCCTTCATCTTCATGCTCGAAATTAACATACAAATTTCATGCGACAACTTTCTAGAGAGAGAATGTAAAAACTTATTGCTACAAAATTTTGTAGACATGATCACAATATCCTAAACATGAAAATTAATTATTACCTACACATCTTTTTTTTTCCAGGTGGAAAATCGTGGCATCTTACACCTGACATGCCACCTGAGAGGTGAAAACATTTTTTTAGAAAACCACCTCTTAAAGAAAATTATCCTCACTCAAAGGTATGTAAAATAGTTAATATTAATATAGGTTATAATTCTTATATGTATTGTGAATATATAACGTTAATCAATGTACTTTTGTTTCATAAAATAAACACATGTGGTTGCAAAAAGAAGAATTGAAGCAAGTCACAGATCTCGTTTAGGTCATATGGGGCATGGTGGTTTTGTTGCAACATTTGTAAGTATATGTATTATCAAAATTTATTTTTATTTTTTGTAAACTACCTATCATTAACTTTTTTTCATTTGTTTCAATGTAGTGTGAAGATTATATCAGTAATCCTAAAAATAAAGGAATAGAATATGCTACTAATTTTGGATATCATTCTTCGAGCCAAAACATAGAAGATCATCCAAATGATTTTATGAGTATTATTAAATTTGATATATTTTATTGTATTTTGATTGATTTTTTCTATTTTTTTCTATTTATTTATATTTATTATATCTAATACTCAAGTATTATGATGAGGAATACATGGAAGAGGTGGAGAGACACGCACAAGAGGGCTGATGTCTGCCGTCACAGACTATATGCCCCTTTAGCCATTCTTCTTCTAGTTCTCATCATACATTACATGAGATTGATGATCATCATGCATCTCTCCAACCTTAAGAGCACTTTATAATAACTTCATTAGCTAAAAGTGGAGAGCTTTGGCTAAATTGCATTTGTGGATGGCCATGAACAATGTAGATGGAGATTAGGCATTCAAAAAGGGAGAAACCTCAAAGACTACCATCAAAACCCTGAGGCAAAGAAGATTCATTCAAAAAAAGGGGGAAGAAAGGAAATAAACAAGGCCAAGCTATCCATTAGAGAGACTTATATATGATTCTTTTATTGCAAATCATTATGCATACATGAGGAAAGTCATAGCCAATCAAGAACCTACATATTATGAAGATGCAAGCAAGTGTAGGGAATGGAAAGAGGCTATGAAGGAAGAAATGCATGACTTGGAGGAAAAAAGAACATGGACCTCAGTTCCAAGAACCAAATTCTTGAAGGTAATAGGCAACAAGTGGATGTTTGAGAGCAAAGTGAATTCAGATGGGAGCATAGCAAGGTACAAGGAAATGTTAGTCCTAAAGTTTTTTCTCAAACATATGGAATTGACTTTGAGAAGACCTTCAATCTTTTGACTAAGTACACCACAATTAGAAATTTGATTGCTTTGGCTACGTGTAAGGGTTGGAAGTTATATCAATTAGATGTCAAGAACGTCTTCTTGATTTGATATCTAAAAGAGATAGTGTATATGGATCAACTCTTAGTATTTGCAGATTGTACAAAAACAACTCATGTTTATAGGTTGAAAAAGGCTTTGTATGGACTGGAGAAAGCACCCAAAGCTTGGAATCAAAGGCTTGAAGAGTACCTACTCAAATGTGGCTACCAAAAAAGCAAGGTGGATCCTATTCATAAGAAGAGAAGGTGAAAAATATGTCTACCTATGTGTATATGTAGATGATCTGATCATAACAAGTGATGACAAAGAAGGAATTGTTGTGGGATATATTAGGTAGGAATCACTTCATATCCTAATTTAGGATTTAAGGACACATGACACACATGCCATTGTGGAGTGAAAATAAGGGAATTCACTGGAAATCAAATTTGAAAGAGGAGTTACAATAGTGGTATCAAAGCAAGCCATTGAGTCCACATGTATCAACAACCATTGGAAGGTCACACATGATGAGGCTACACACATAGAGGAGTTGATGGGCGCCCCCAACAACAGAGGATACTCTCTCTTCTTTTTCCTTCCCCTCTCTTGGATGTGGGAATTCAGCATGAAATCTTTTATAGATAAGTGCACAGAGTTCTTCTGAGATGCATATATGGGATATATGCTCACATGCATAAGCTATTTTAGCTTGGGAGGAGGCACAAGCTTTCCATTAAAGCTTGATAAAGGAAGGTAAAAAATTTTGATTTTTCCAAATTTTCAAGATCATTTTGAAGAGGTTTTCCTCCACAATGACCAAAGAAATTATGCATGCATGCCATTCAGAGTATTTAATCTGAAGTCCCATCATCAAAAAGTAGGTTTATCCATCATCTTCTAGTCTGTTGAAAGCTTCAAACAGACCTGCTTAGCAAGATTCATCTCTGCTACATCCACTTCAACCCATGTGTACACCCCAACTTCCAAAAGGCATTACTCTTCAGTCAATTAATGGATTTCCATGGTTTTTATTCAAGGTTAAAGCCTATCTTAGAAGCACTTTTTGATGACATGAAGAATACAAGATTTTGACACTTTTTTGCAATTCAAGGATTCTTTGGAGTTTCTTTGTAGATTTTACGTACACCTTCTTGATCCTTGTTTGGGCAATCTACAACTGAAAATTCAGTTTTCTCATTTGCAAATACTTCTTCAAAGAAAGTTCTAGGTTGGACATCATTTCCTTGATTGGAGATGACTAGAGAGGACTAGCGAGAATCCAAATTTGCTCATAATCTACTTATTTTGGGGATTTTGAAGACTTTCCAAAGCTTCCCCAAGGCAATAGGACATTTCACATTTAGTTTTGGTTCTAGTGAGGATCAAAGCTAGAGGTTGAAAGCTTGGATGATCATTTCATCCTTGCATGCAAAGATTTGAAAATCATTAGGGAAGTGTTATTGACTTATTTCTTTAAATTATTTTGGGTATTTGATTTGCTTCCTTCTATTTCATTTTCAATCAATATTGTACAATATGGAAACTCAAGCTAAGCAAACTCAAGACACACCATTAGAAAATCCCTAAAATGTAGAACAACAAAAACATTTAGAAAAACAAATTAGAAATGCAAGATGTTGAAGAAGAGTTAGATTTGTATGAAGAGTTTATTACTCATTCTCAACATCCTCACCTACTTGATAGAATAACAATGAAAAATATGTTTCTCATGAAAGTTCTCTTATGCTTAGGAGAGAAGCTACACCTCTTTGCATTTTAAAGGAAACAATTTCCAAGGATACACCTTTACTTAATGACCTAAAGCCATCCACATTCATGGGGAATCATAGAGACATGAAGGAGGATGTAGTGTACACCTTTTTACAAAAGTGGACGGACTTACATCAATTGAAAGGAACCCCACATTAGTATCGAGTGCTCAAAGTCCATCTTTCCCTTGGACCATGCACATAAAAATGGTAGATGAGTCTTAAGGAAGCTAAGGCTATTCCTATGGATTGGACTCCTTTTGAAGCGCTTTTTCCAAAAGTGGTTTTATCTCAAAATGAAGAAGAGTGAAGTTGGGATGAATGGGATAGATTGATGTAGAAGGGTAGACCTTCATTAGTATATCTCTCACACTATAGAGAGATTATACTTAAACTAAAAGGATTATATGATTTCTAAAAGACTAGAGGGTTTGTTAGAGGGCTTGACAAAGCCATTAAAATTGAGGTCATATGGAATGCTCCTAAGACACTAGAAGAAGCTATCAAGTACGCCCAACTTTGTGAAGGACATAGTCCTATAACTATGGATGTAGACTAAACAATTAGACCTACACAGGTAAATAGAATCAAGGAATGGATAATCCCAAGTAAAAGAAAATCCATAGTAAGATTAATTTGAGAAGTTCAAAAAGAAAATTTATGCTTTATCATGTTTATCTCCTAACCAATCTTAGTGGAACTTTCTAGTACAAAAAGGGGAAGAAGAAAGCAAGGACTAGGGAATATAACGGTCATAGATAAAGGCAAAAAGCTAATCCACCTTTGTGGGAGCACTTCCAATTAACTGTATCTGTAATTGTAAGGAAGTGGAGGTGATGCATGAGGATATAAAACATACTCGTTGTTTAATTGAGTCATTGTGGTCATAGCAGTTTAGACTACATGATTTAGTGGAATGGTAGTGTACAGGGGACTAGAGTGAGAGTCATGATCGATGACTTTGCTACACATAAACTCATTAATTAAGATCTGGTCAAGAAATTAAATATTACCTAGTAACCTAGTGCACATAAATACACATCTATGATGCAAGGTGAGGATAAGAGAATATGGGATATTATGGTATCCAACTTGGAACTCTAGGCACTAGGATTCATGGACCACTTAGATTTCCAAATTATGAATATGGATAGGATAGACATGGTATTGCATAGAGAATGGCTTCGGGGATTAGGGGATACACGTAAAAGAAGTTACCATAACAATACTATTGAATTCGTAAAGAATGGTAGTACATTTTGTATCCAAGGTGAAAGAGATGTACCGACTACACCTCTTATATCATGCATTCAGTTAGATACTTTATTTGATTCATATTATGTACATGATATTTATGCATTATTTGGTTAAGATACCCATTAGACTTTATAGGATTATGAAATTTTAGATGTATCTTCTTTTCATCATAATGTTACTATGGAGAGGACTTTCTATTATTCATTTTTGCAAGAATGTGTACTTGAAGGTTATAAGCAGTTAATGTTTGAATATAAATATGTATTTCCACTTGAATTACCAAAAGCATTACCACCTTCTAGAGGAGAAATTTACCATGCCATTGACTTATTTGCTGATACAAAACCTATTTCTAAACCTCCTTATAGGCTTAGTGTAGCTCAACATCAAGATGTAGGAAATCAAATTTAGGATTATTTAGCTAAAGGATTTATTAGGCTTATGAATTCCCCATGGGCATCAGTTATGCGCTTAGTAAAAAAGAAAGATGGCTCTATGCGATTGTGTATTGATTATAGGGCTTAAATAAGATAAAGATCAAAAATAGACTTCCAATAACTAGATTCGATGATTTATTTGATCAATTACATCAAGCTTAGTATTTTCGAAAGCTTGATCTATGATCAGGATATCACTAGATTAGGATAAAAGTAGTTGATGTATTTAAAACTACTTCTAAGAATAGATATGGGCATTATGAGTTTTTTAGTGAAGTAGAATTTCTTGATGATATTCTAATTTATAGTAAGTTAGAAGAAGAACATTGGGAACACTTATAGAAATCTTCCAAATGTTAAGGGAAATTCACTTTTCTAGTAAATAATCAAAATGTTAATTTTCCAAACCAAAGATTAGATATCTTGGACATATCATCTCCAAATACAAAGCATAGATGGATCCTGAAAAGGTTTGATCTATATTGGAATGAATCTACTATATAAAGGTAATGTGTGTGTCCCTAGATATTCTAAGATGAGATGGCATATATTGCATGAGCGTCATGACACACCTAGTGCATGACACCAAAGAGTTAACAAGACTTATGATCTTTTAAGGGGGCAGTTTTACTCCTCTGCACTTCATGAGGATGTCCTACAGTATGTGCTTAAATGTAGTAAATTCTAGGTCCATAAAGTTGAAAGATTAAAGATTGGAGGTCTACTCCAACCATTGGATATTCCTAATGAGAACTCGCAAAGTATATACATGGATTTTATAGTAGGATTACCTAAGACATTGATGTTGGAGATAGATGTCTGCGGAAACACGCGAACAGCACAAGGAAGAGGAAGAAGCTTGGAGCACAACACACAATACTGAATGTATTACTAGAGAATGTACAAAGATAAGTAGCCCTTTAGGGCAATAGGCATATATACAAGCTGGGGGAAAAAACCTCCTAAAGACGGAAAAAAGTGCCCCGGTAGTCCTAGAGTGTTCACACACATCACTACCTAAATATATCAACAAATCCCCCCTGGGATAATGCGGTGAACAAGGAGCTGGCACTCATGTATAAGGAAGTGCCAAGCTATGTGGAAATCACTCCACAAAAGGAAGTAACCCCAAAGCTTTGCGAAAAGCTTCAAACTTCTCCCTAGGCAGAGCCTTCGTGAAAAGGTCTGCAATGTTCTGTTGTGTGAGCACATATGCCAAGTTGATCTCCTCAGTAGAGAACCTCTCCCTGACATAATGATAATGCACCTCAATGTGCTTAGTGCAAGCATGGAACACAGGGTTCCTCGCAACTGCCAATGCGCTCTGACCGTCAGTGAAGATTGTGTTGGCAGAAGACTGACCAACACCCAAATCAGCCATAAGGTGTCTAAGCCACACACACTCAACAATCACTGTGAAAGTTTTCCTATACTCAGCCTCACAACTGGAAGTGGCCACAGTAGGTTGCTTCTTGCTCAACCAAGATATACAGGAGCCACCAAGCATGAAGCAAAAGCCACTAGTGGACACACGAGTGTCATAGCAACCAGCCCAATCAGAGTCAGAAAAAGCATGCAAATCTAGCGGTAGTGATCCCCCCTTGGGACAAAACAACCCAAGTAGCCGAGTACCACTCAAGTAGCAAAAGATGTGTTTAACCGTCTGCCAATGCTTGACTCTTGGGCAATGCATAAACCTGCTCATCTATGAGACCGCAAATTGAATATCTCGCCGAGTAATGCATAAGTAAATCAAGCATCCAAAAGCATGCTGATAGAGAACAGCATCAAATGCGTCTCCAGCATCATGAAGACTCAATCGTAAACATGTCTCCATAGGAGTGGCAATAGGCTTACAGTCTTCAAGGCCAAAACACTGCAATAATGTGTCAATATATTTCGTTTGACACAAATCCATTCCACCATCTACATGCATAAACTGAATGCCCAAATAATGATGCAAAATGCCCCAAATCAGACATCTCAAATGAGGCATGCAAATCAGCCTTAAAATCAGCAATATGCCCTTCATGAGGACCAGTGAGCAGCATGTCATCAACGTAAACCACAATGATCAGAAGTACATCATTAGCATGCTTCACATATAAGGTGCTTTCACTTGGACTGTTCTCAAAAACATGTGCAATCAGATAGGCATGTATCTTCTCATACCAAGCACGTGGTGCTTGCTTTAAACCATATAATGCCTTTCTTAACCTGCACACCTAGTTTTCATGCCCTTTCTGCGCAAAGCCATGGGGCTAAAAAACATACACTTCTTCATGCAAGTCACCATTTAGAAATGCAGTTTTAATGTCCAACTGATGTACATTCGAACCATGATGAGCTGCAAGTGCAAAGATGCTCCGAACAGTAGTCATACGGCATGTAGGTGCAAAGGTCTCATCAAAAGCAATGCCTCTTTCCTATGCATAACCCTTTGCAACAAGCCTAGCCTTATACCTCTCAATTGTACCATCAGGTTTACGCTTCAGCTTGTATACTCACTTAGTACCAATGGCCTTCTTGCCATGAGGCAAGTCACATAAAGACCAAGTACCATTCTTCATTATAGTATCATATTCAGATTGCATAGCATCCATCCAATTTTCTGAATTTTGTGCTTCATCAAACGAAACACGCTCAGCCTCATCACAACGACTAGATGCAGCCATAGCATAGCAATCTGATGCAAAAGAGGCACTATGAGAGCCTGAACGAGTATGATATGACAGAGGTGCATCCAATTTTCTATCACGCAAGGTCTGCACTAGCCACCTTGGCATAGTTCTTGCCTGCTCAATGTCAGCTCTCTCATCAACAAGTGCATCATGTAAATCTGCATCACAAATGGAATGATCTACATCATCACATGACACTTGCAAAGGCTGAGAAGTTGCCGCATTAGGACCAGCACTAGACTTTCCACCTGTAAAAAGAGGCAGTAAAGTATCATACATGTCTTTGGAGCTAACAGATGTCTCCTTAGTACATGATAGCAATGGCTGAATAGCATCTTCCACAAAAACATCACGGCTAACCAGAATGCGTTTAGTCTGTGGATGATACAGACGATAGCCTTTACTTTCAGAACTGTACCCAACAAAAATACATTTTACTGCTTTATCATCCAATTTTCTGCGATGTTGTTCAAGCACTAATGCATATGCCAAACAACCAAAAACAGGCAGATGAGCAACAGATGGCTTGCGATCATGCCAAGTCTCATATGGGGTAATAGACTGCAGCGCTTTAGTGGGACACCTATTTAGTACATATGTTGCACACATGACAGCCTCAAGCCAGAAACTATGTGGTAATGCCTGACTCTTGACCATACACCTCGCCATCTCCATGAGAGACCTGTTCTCTCGTTCAGCAACTCCATTCTATTGAGGTGTATACGGCACTGTACACTGGTGTTTTATCCCACGTTCAGCCAGAAATGCATTAAAATCAGAAGACATATATTCCCCCCCTCAATCTGAACAGAGGGTGCCCATTTTACATGCTGACAGATTTTTAGCCAAAACCAAAAAGTGTTTGAAGCACATGAACACTTCAGACTTTGCCTTCAATGGATATACCCATGCATGCATGGCAAAATCATCGATGAAAGTCATGAAGTAGAGATAATTCCCAAAAGAAGGTGTCTGCATAGGACCACAAACATCACTATGTACAAGCTATAATTTCTGAGTAGCCCGAACTGAACCATCTTTTGGAAAGGACGAATGCTACATTTTTCCCAAAATACAGCCTTCACAAACATGTTTTCCAGGTGCCTCAAGTTTGGGCAAAGAGGATACCGTTTCATATTTCTGCAGGCATAGCAAACTAGCAAAATTCAGATGACCAAAGCGTGCATGCCAAAGCTTTGCATCTGACATAGCCTGAGAATCATTTACTGCACATGCCAAATCATTTCCAGATCTTTCATAGTCTATGAGCTTATACAGCCCACAACATAAAATGCCAGAAGCATTAATCACATCACCATTTGATAGATCATGAATTGTACACCTGTCATCAACAAATTTCACAACCAAGCCAATCTTGGCTAATGCAAAAACTGATGACAGGTTCTTCTTGATCCCTGGCACAAATAAAGCCTGGACTGATCTTCCTGCAACAGAACAGAGACTAACTCCTCAAATGACAAGGCATTTGGATTGCCTTTCATCATCAACCGAAGAGTAGAAGCAAAACTCTGATATGAATCAGGAAGACCATTCAGAACGGTCTACACAAGTGAGCTATCTGGTATAACCTCATCAGCAGAAATCAATTGTTCCTTCAAGTCTTTGATCTTTGTTAGGAAACTCTCCATAGAATCACCTTCATTCATGTGCTCACTCTCCAACTGTTTTCGGAGGTAAGCAACACGAGCCTCATTCCTAGCTTGGTACAATGTGGTAAGTGTATCCCAAGCATCCTCAGGTTTCTGCAAGAGCGAATATGAGGAATAATGGCACGTTTGACAGACAAGGCTATCAAAGCATGTGTCTGGGCATGTCTGCCATCCCAACGAATCTTCTCTGTAGTAGGTGCAGCAGAAACCGTAGCACGAACAGGAATATGTAGAATATCATCATCCTCGACACCTTCTGCATCAGCTTCAATACTTGTAGTTGTAACAATTGCAGGTGTGATAGGATGTTTTTCAACATCCTGCACAATGTTCCACAGTCCTTTTGCAACCAACACATGTCGCATCATATAAGCCCATAATGGGTAGTTGGTACCATCCAACTTATCCTCAACAACCAACATACGGAATACATCACTCCTTTCAGCCATGGCAGGTGACTAAAATACCTTGATGCAGAAAATTGATTGTATCTCAAAAAGTTGAACGGAACTGCCGAGACAAATTCTGCTAGACCTATAGCAGACTTCATGATGCTTATACTGGCGAACAGAAACTGGTATATACCTTTAGCACAAAAAGACGAAATAGCTTGCTAAGTATGCTCACCAAAATTTGTATGATTCTGAGATTGCAAATAGAGGAGTGTCGACAGCGCCCTAGATGAAGCGATGACTTGCTCTGATACCAATTGTTGGAGATAGACGTCTGCGAAAGCACGCGAACAACACAAGGAAGAGGAAGAAACTTGGAGCACAACACACAATACCGAATGTATTACTAGAGCATGTACAAAGATAAGTAGCCCTTTAGGGCAATAGGCGTATATACAAGGGGGGGGGGAACCTCCTAAAGAGGGAAAAAAGTGCCCCGACAGTCCTAGAGTGTTCACACACATCACTACCTAAATATATCAACAATTGAGAGGGCACAAGGCAATTTCTATAATTTTACATAGGTTAACCAAAATGGATAATTTTATTTCAACGTGTAGTACAGTGAAGACACCTAATTTGGCTAGATTATTTGTTCAAAATCTATATTGGTTATATGGTCTTCCATTAGACATTGTTTCAGATTGATCAAGGAAATTTAATAGTCATTTTGGGAGAGCAATCTTATGGATACTCGATACAAAAATTAGCATGATTATGGCCAAGAATTCATGCTCAAGTGGGAACATAGAAGGAGTTCACCAAATCCTAGAAGATATGCTTCAATCATATGTAAATGAAAGGAAAACTAATTTTGAAGAGTACTTACCTATCCTAGAAGTAGATTTTGCATATAACACTGCCAAACACTCTTCCATTGGGCAAATATTCCACTTATGTTTATGTATGGGTTTTACTCAAGAGCTCCTTATGCAGTAGGATTGAAACATGAAAACTTCCAAGCTACAAAGGACTTATTGCACCATCAGCAGTAGTCAAAATGATCTTACCAACTTCCATAACAGGATAAGAGGAGTTGTTGGCGCATGTAATAGTATTCCCTGTAGGGGCAGGCTCGAGTGAAGAGAAGAAACTACGCTGCGAGGTAATATGTTTGGTTGCCCCACTGTCAAAATACCAAACATCTGAGTCTACGGCAGACATGCACTGATCATGAGAAGATGGGTCAAAACTGCAAACAGTAATAAACGCCCATTCTTCTTCCTGCACAAGATTAGCAGACTCCGTTTTTGGTGTAGAGGCTTCTGCAACAACCATTCCAGCCTCTTTCTTCTTTGCCTCTTTTGCAACTAGTTTTGGACAGTTCTTTATGATGTGATCATTCCCTTTACAGTACTTACAAAAAAATTTCTACTTTTCTGATTTTTTTCTCATCTTTGTCTTGGTTCTTCGAATGTGCAGCATTTGCAGATTTCTACTTACTAGTAGAAGAGCTCCATTTTCCTTTGCCCTTCTCACTAGCCAGGAAAGCTTGATCTGCAACACGCATAATGGACCAAGAGCTTGTAAACTGAACAAAATTTGCTAATTCTCCTCTGACATAAATAAAAGTAATGAATGGTTTTCATCTCTCATTGTCCTTGAGTCCATTGAGAGTATGCGCAACCAAGTCATCGCCCTCCACATGAGCTTGAATTGATCCTAGTTGATTTGCAATTTGTAATTATTGACCTATTTCCTTGTATCTTTCTTTATGTTGTTCAACTCATTTTTTAGTTGAATCTTCCTTGCTCCTGCACTTGTAGAATACAACCTTTCCAATGCAAGCCAAACATCCCTACTTGTTTCTAGATCTTGTATGTGTCCTACCATTGAATCTTGAATATTTTATGATAAAATAAATATAAACCTTTTGTCTCTTTCATTCCAAATTAAAATTCCCTCAATTCTTGTTGACTTGGATCCTTTGGTAATATAGGTTTGATATCTATGCCATCAATCAAACCATACAAGCATCTACCTTGCAAGTATGTTGTGATTCTAAATCGACATGCTTGATAGTTGTTCTTATCAAGCTTCTCTATTTGTGCATGTTGATCCCCCATTGTGTAAATACTAAACATCTTGCATTAACCCTCCTTTTTGATGTGTGTGTGATAAGAATAATTATGATATTTACCTTTTTAATGAAGTTTATTCACCTTTCTTTGCTTGAATGTTGCTTGAGATGTTTCCTTGTTGTCTCCTTCTCCCTTTGTGCAGTGTTGATGATGAAGCTCTGCTCCAATAGCTTCAAATTCTTCATCAAGGTGTTACAACCTTCTCCAAGCATCAATTTCTTAATTTGATACCAATGTTGGAATTTATTGACATCCAAAGTATAGCTAGAAGTAGGTGGAACCCTTTAGGAACTAACTAACCCTCTCACAAACTTATGCACAAAAAACTACTCATGCTTGCTGTTGAGCCCTAACCGGTTGAAACTAACAAAGTCAAGGTCACAGCTATGCATAGGCAAGAGTAAAGTATCAAATTTCCAGGGTCAAAGTGCACAGAAGTATTTTTTCTCTTAAGGTTCAAAGGGTGAATTTAAAGTCTTAGGTGCAAAAGTAAAGAATTAAAAGGAAAGGTGAAGGTATGGAAGCGGCCGTGTACGCAAAGGTGGAAATAGGGCCGCCCAATCAAAATTTTGTTCTAAAGTCACTACAAGACAAAGTAGTGAGTCGTTGGTGGCCAGTTCAAAAGACAATCTTGGGACATTGAAAGGGCACCAAGATTGTATTACAGTTAGAGTGCACAGAACCGGCGCACTCAACAAAAGAGAGACAAAAGGCTATTCTTGAACACTGGAAGTAAGAAGCAAGAAGAGAAGTGAAGAGTCACTGGTGTGTGACGACCCCAGGAAGTGAAAGTGAAGAGTGCAAGAAGTGTGGCTAAGGAAGTGTGCAGGGAGTGCGAAGCGAGACACACCAATCACAAGGTCTCTCTCCGCGATCAGGCCAAAAAGGTATTTGTCCCTCAGCTTGTGGAAGCTTGGTGCAAGGTGTGCACAAGGAGAAGCTGGAAGCAAGTGAAGGACTGGTGCAGAAGAGGTCGGCTGCTGGAAGACTCTGAGATAATTGATCTTTTCTGATTGAGCATTCTCTGTAATTGTGCCCGAAGTATTAACTCGGATTGAATCAAACAGTGTAATCGTTCTACTGTAATAAAAAACTCAAGGTTCAAAGGTTCAAAGGTGTTTCTGCAGAAGCTTGTCTGAATTATTTCCTCTCTTGTTCTTCTTCTTTTTCTCCTACAAACCCTCAAACTCCTTCACGTCCAAGAAACCCCAACAAATTTGGCACGCACGGTGGGACCTACAAGGAGATTTGAGCTTAGGAGAAGATCTATTCCAGTGTCACCAGTAATACTCCAGTTGACTAAACGAGGTAAGTACTTATATCAAGTGTCTCATATCAAGTGAACTATGAACAGCTCATGACCGCGACCCGGTCACAAACCTTCAGGGTCAAGTGCAAGCAGACAAGAAGAAAGGCAAACAGAAGATCATCGAGTCCACTTTCATCAACTTCATCGGTAAGAAGCATGGCAGGACAGGTGGACCTAGAAACCTTACTCTCCAGATTAAACATAAAATTTCCCTCTTTCAGAGGTTTAGCCCATGAGGATCCAGATGAGCACATTCGAAGATTTCTTGCATTATGCAAGATTAGAGGTCTAATGGGTAGGGAAGATGCCTTCTTGATACTCTTCCCTGCCACATTGGAAGGTCTGGAAGACAAGTGGTTTAGCCAGTTTGCTGAAAACCACTTTACCTCTTGGGATTTGATGAAAGAGGCCTTCAAAAACCAGTTTCAGCATGGAAACACGGTGGAGATCATTATAGAAGAGTTAGAAAACTTGAGATTGGGTCCAGGAGAAAAGTTCCCAGAGTTTGTGACCAGGGCCAAAGCACTAATGGCTAAACTACGAGATCCACCGCATGATTTCTTTGTCAAGAAATGGTTAGCCAAACCCCTACCTGTGGTCACCCAATGCAAAATAAAAGAGTTAGTGCTACCTAATGCCTCTGTTGAGGAGTTCATCAATACGGCCACACGCTTGGAGCAGATAAGGCACCAGTATGGTGCAACTTCTTCCCAACCAACCTATGGTACAGAACTGGAGGACCCAGTGATCCAGTTAAGAAGGGAGCTGGAGGGCTTGAAAAGGAATAAGCCCTACACAGAGGAGGAGACTGCTGTAGCTCAGCTGAGAAAAGAGATTGAAGCACTCAAGCTCCAAAAGGAAGAGGAGGCCCAAGCAGAAGAATTAGCTCAGCTGAGACAGGAATTGCAGGAACTCAAAGGAGGCGGCATTAAGAATGGACTCTGGTGCTCCATGTGCAGCAAGCAAGGGCACATAGTAAGTGAATGTCCTCTGCTAAATGTGACTTGTCAATTATGCAGGAAAATTGGGCATGAGGCCCATGAATGCCAAGTAAGGGGAATGCCTACAACGACATACTGGACACAAGGAGGACTCTTGCCACCAGCAAATGTGATGGCAGCTGCAGCAAACCAAGGTAACAACTATAATCCTAGACCAAGGAATAATTTTGCAAATGGGCCTAGAAGGCCCATCATTTGCTTCAGATGTGGAGAGTGCGGGCACTACCAATCTAGGTGCACTCTCCCAGAAAATGCCCCTCCTTGCAGGAACTGTCCAGAGGCCAGGGATCACTATACAAACTGTTGTCCTAAGAATCAAGCCTCTACTTCCGGACCCCATCTCCAAATGATCTCTGTATTCAAGGAGGAAACATTACCTCAGGTGAATGAACCCTCACCATCTACCAGAGTGGTACAATTAGAAGAACTTGAATCTTTTGCAGTACAGACAAGAAGCAAGGGAACGGCAAAAGTGGTAGAAAATCAAGAATCAATAATTAGGGAATTGAACAAAGACAGAGTTGCATTTGAAGACAAAGCCACCACAAGTGCAGACACAAACCAAAAGGAATATCTCATAGGCACCAGTGATGCCATTGGGCATGCCTTCAACAGGGCTCAAGAAGAGTTTGGCAAAGCAAATGAAGCTCATTCTCTTAAAGAGTCAGAGGCTTCAAAACTACTCAAGTCAATGAAGAAGGAGGTTAGTATTTTTGAATTAATAAAGATGGATGGAAAATTCAGGTCAGAATTATTGCAGATAATTGATGAGGCTTCTACTACAAGCTTAGTGGCAAAGACTGCTATTTTACATAAAGGGATAATTATGGGGGAAGCACCCCTTACGGATTATAAAAGTCCTCGGCTTACAATATCAATCAAGGGTCATGAATTTCAAGGTGTTATTGTGGATGGTGGTTCTGGCATTAACTTGATGCCTGAACATACCATGAAAAAGATTGGACTCCACCCTTCAAGACCTGCAAATTTCACGGTTACTTTGGCAGATCAGAGCAAAGTAAGGCCCTTGGGGGTAATCCCAAAAGTTCCACTTGAAGTACAAGGTAATCTATTCATTCTGGATTTTGTGGTTTTAAGATTGCCCCAGGTTGAAGGAGGATTTCCTCTCTTAATTGGAAGATCTTGGCTGAGGCATGCCAGTGTCATTCATGATTGGGGCAAGGACACTATGTGGGTACAAAAGAAAGGGCAGGAGCTGACACAAATTCATTTAGAAGAAGGCCCAGACAATCAAGGAAACACTAGTATGATGCAAACAGTGAGCATTTGCATGGAAACAGAAGCGGAGGATCAACCCCAAATAGATTTTGAGGAAGAAGAGGATATTCTAAATTGGCTCCAAGCAGGCAACTCTTCCTCTTGTTTTGGAATTTTTCTTAATAATCCTTGCACGACTGAAGGTTATGATGAAGTTAAGGAAAAGGTCCAGGTTGATGGATTGGGAGAGCCCATCACAGACCACAGAAGGGGCAGGAAGATACCCCTCAAATACAACTTGGAGGAGGATGTGTCAACCACAGATAAAGAAGTTTCTAAAGCTAAAAGCAAGGTAAAAAATTCTGATGTTGAATGTTCTTTCCCATTTCAAGAAATCCCTGCAGGATGGATGCAAGACAAGGAGGAACACATTGAAGTCCAAAATACACCTGCTTATGAAGCAATGCACGAAAAGCTAGTAGAAGAAGACAAGGAAGCAGAGGCACACGAAGATAATATGGTAGCGAGAAATCCTGTCCAAGAAATACACTTAGGCACTCAAGACAATAATCAGCCAGTTCTGGTGGGCACTTGGTTGTGGAGCCTCCCAGGGCTCCTTGAAAAGGTAAAATCATTCTTGACCCAGTATGTAGATGTTTTTGCCTGGCATTATAAAGACTTAGAAGGAGTGCCTGCAACTTATGGAGAGCACAGAATCCCTCTGGTTGATGGAGCCAAACCCATCAGAGGAAGGAGTTATAGACTTAATCGAAAATATGCGGAAGCCGTCTATGTGGAAATCCAAAAGATGGAGGATGCAGGAATCATCATTCCTGTTGAACACTCAGAGTGGCTCTCACCTATGGTTATAGTACCGAAGAAGAATACTAATAAAATCAGAATTTGTGTTGACTTTAGAGCACTCAACAAGGTGACCATTCCAGATGGGTTCCCTATGCCTTTTGCAGAACAGGTCATTGAAGAAGTGGTTGGGCATGCATTATATAGCTTTATGGATGGATTCAGTGGTTATAATCAAATATCAATACATCCAGAGGATCGTGAAAAGACTGCTTTTATCACACCTTGGGGAACATATGTGTATGTAAAAATGCCATTTGGGCTCAGAAATGCTCCAGCCACCTTTAACAGAACGGTCAATCTCATTTTTGGCCCCCTATTGCTGGAATCACTTAGAATCTTCATGGATGACTTCTCTTCGTTTTCAGGATCTCACACGGAAACTCATCTAGATTGTTTGGACCACCACTTGCGGCAGCTGCACAATATTTTCCAAAGATGCAGGGAGACTAAGTTAAAGCTCAATCCAAACAAATGTCATTTCCTTGTGACAGAAGGAACCCTCTTAGGACATGTGGTGTCGGCTAAAGGTATGGCCCCAGATCCTGACAAAATAATTTCTATATTAAAGTTGCCTAAACCTAAATCCCCTAAAGAGATCCAGAGTTTCTTGGGGCATACTGGTTACCATAGAAGGTTTATAAAAATGTATGCAGAGATAGCTAGACCTCTGGCTAGACTTACAGGTAAGGAAGTACCTTTTAAATGGGAAGAAGAGGAGGAAAAAGCATATCAAACATTACGGTCAAGGTTGGTGTGTGCTCCTATCTTGGTCACACCTGAGTGGTCAAAAATCTTTCATATACATGTCGATGCCAGTGCCTATGCAGTGGGGGCAGTTTTGACCCAACCCAGTGAAGAATTTAAAGTGGACAGGCCAATTCAATATGCCAGTAGAATCTTGACAAGGCTGAAAGGAATTACAGTACTACTGAAAGGGAAGCCCTAGCAATGGTCTTTGCTGTCCAAAAATTCCGTCATTACTTACTGGGGGTAAATTTTATTATTATATCAGATCACCAACCACTAAAATACCTACTCAACAAACCACAAGCCACCGGTAGAATATGGAGGTGGTTATTGTTGTTCCAAGAGTTTGATTTTTCTGTAGTCCATAAACCAGGAAAAGAAAATGTTATGGCGGATCACCTATCCAGAATAAATATGATGAATCAAACTAGTGGAATCAATGATGACTTTCCAGATGCTCATCTGTTTGCTGTAAAAGCTCAAGGTTGGTATTACGACATCAAAAATTTCATTAAAACTGGATTGTATCCAGAAAAGGCTAGTGCTGTACAAAAGAAGAGCCTGCTAATCAAGAGTAGACCATATACCTTCATCGAAGATAAATTGTATAGACAGGGCAAGGATGACCGGTTCAGGAAGTGTTTGGAAGAAGAAGAAGTGAGGGAAGTCCTTCACTCTGCACATGAAGGAACAGGTGGTGGGCACCTCCCAGGACATATTATGAGTCAGAGGATACTGGATGCTGGTCTATGGTGGCCTACACTATTTAGGGATGCAGATGAATGGGGAAAGGCATGTGACATTTGCCAGAGGTGTGGACCTAAGCCAACAAAGCAGAGACATAACCCCTTGGTTATTTCCACTTCCTGGCAACCATTTGAGAAGTGGGGGCTAGATTTTGTAGGGCCCATCTACCCTCCCGCTTTTCAAAAAAGAGAAAAATATCTCTTGATAGCTACAGATTATGCGACAAAGTGGGCTGAAGCTATTGCCTCCCCCGATTGCACTGCCCAAACTGTTGCTGATTTCATTTATAGTAACATCATTTGCAGGTTTGGTTGTCCACTTGAAATTTGTACTGATCAGGGTACCCATTTTGTCAATAAAGTCCTGCAAGAAATCTTCAACAGGTATAGAATTCTTCATAGGACCTCTTGTGCTTACTATCCACGAGCAAATGGACGGGCTGAATCGACAAATAAGGTTTTAATTTCAATGTTAAGAAAGGAGTGTATGTTGCAACCCACTTCATGGGGCATTGCTTACCAAGGTACACTTTGGGCATACAGGTTAGCCTACAAAGAGGCCACTGGATATTCCCCATTCCAACTGGTTTATGGCATATTACCCATCGAGCCCTTTGAATTTTTACATGGATCGCCTAAGATAGCATTCATGCAGGGAAAGAAGGATTGTGATGTCTCTCAGAGGCTAGGAGCACTACATAAAGTGGAGGAGATTCGTCTACTAGAGACCAAACAATTGATAGAGACTCAGATGAAGAGGAAGGAGGCACATGATCGACATCTGTGGAAAAACAACATTGAAGCAGGCATGTTAGTTCTTCTCCATAAACCTAACCCTCATATGACTGCAAAAGGGAAATGGATCCCTCATTGGGAAGGCCCTTTTCGCGTGCTGAAGACGTTGCATTGGGATGCTGTGCAATTGGAAACCCTCGATGGCGACACCCTACCTTTAGTAAACATTTCCAGACTCAAGGCTTATTATAAAGTGTCATAATCATTGTATTTTCATTTATTTTGTTCCTGCTTGTTTTGGTTTGGTTTAATAGGTAACAATAATCAACAAAAAAAAAAAAAAGCTCACGCATTTTTTTAGGCGCCATTTTTTTATTTCTTGCTGTTTATTTCATCCACTCAATCAATTAAAATTCATAGCTAAATAAAATTGGGCGCATTTTTTTGGATGGCCCTTAGTTCTGCACAATAACTTTCATTAATGCCCATTTCTTTGTTCTCTCTTGAATGGCTAAGATTAAGAGTTGCATCTCCTCTCTTTTGAGCCCCCTTTTATGGTGAACCATTCTTGATTAGGAGGTGATCCCTCATTCCTCACTGATATATAATATGCCTTCCCTTCATTCTTGCTCCCTCAGCATCAGTACTATTATCAACTTAGCGCTCCGGCTATGATCGTGAACCTTGATCTTAGCCACCCCTCAAGGTGCATGCGTCCGCTATGAAGAGAAGTAGACGACAATCCTCCATCCTTCCCCCGCCAACCTGTAACCACTCTTACCCCTCCATCCCTCCACAGCTCCCTCTCCGCCCCCACCTCTCCAACCCCCCATCTCTCACCCCGCCCCACCACCCCATCCGACCCCCCCTTCCACCCACCCTCTCTCACCCCACCCGCCAACCTCTCCGCCCCCCATCTCCAACCCCCCTCCACACCCGCAGCGCCCCTTCTCTGCCCCCCTCTCCAACCCCCCCTCTCTCACCCCGCCCACCACCCCATCCGACCCCCCCTTCCAACCCCCCTCTCTCACCCCGCCCACCATCCCATCCGACCCCCCCTTCCAACCACCCTCTCTCACCCCGCCCACCACCCCATCCGACCCCCCTTCCAACCCCCCTCTCTCACCCCGCCCACCACCCCATCCGACCCCCCCTTCCACCCACCCTCTCTCACCCCGCCCGCCAACCTCTCCGCCCCCCATCTCCAACCCCCCTCCACACCCGTAGTGCCCCTTCTCCGCCCCCCCTCTCCAACCCCCCCTCTCTCACCCCGCCCGCCAACCTCTCCGCCCCCCATCTCCAACCCCCCTCCACACCCGCAGCGCCCCTTCTCCGACCCCCTCTCCAACCCCCCCTCTCTCACCCCGCCCACCACCCCATCCGACCCCCCCTTCCATCCCCCCTCTCTCACCCCGCCCACCACCCCATCCGACCCCCCCTTCCAACCACCCTCTCTCACCCCGCCCACCACCCCATCGGACCCCCCTTCCAACCCCCTCTCTCACCCCGCCCACCACCCCATCCGACCCCCCCTTCCACCCACCCTCTCTCACCCCGCCCGCCAACCTCTCCGCCCCCCATCTCCAACCCCCCTCCACACCCGCAGTGCCCCTTCTCCGCCCCCCTCTCCAACCCCCCCTCTCTCACCCCGCCCACCACCCCATCCGACCCCCCCTTCCAACCCCCCTCTCTCACCCCGCCCACCACCCCATCCGACCCCCCCTTCCAACCCCCCTCTCTCACCCCGCCCACCACCCCATCCGACCCCCCCTTCCAACCACCCTCTCTCACCCCGCCCACCACCCCATCCGACCCCCCTTCCAACCCCCCTCTCTCACCCCGCCCACCACCCCATCCGTCCCCCACTTCCACCCACCCTCTCTCACCCCGCCCGCCAACCTCTCCGCCCCCCATCTCCAACCCCCCTCCACACCCGCAGCGCCCCTTCTCCGCCCCCCTCTCCAACCCCCCCTCTCTCACCCCGCCCACCACCCCATCCGACCCCCCCTTCCAACCCCCCTCTCTCACCCCGCCCACCACCCCATCCGACCCCCCCTTCCAACCACCCTCTCTCACCCCGCCCACCACCCCATCCGCCCCCCTTCCAACCCCCCTCTCTCACCCCGCCCACCACCCCATCCGACCCCCCCTTCCACCCACCCTCTCTCACCCCGCCCGCCAACCTCTACGCCCCCCATCTCCAACCCCCCTCCACACCCGCAGCGCCCCTTATCCGCCCCCCTCTCCAACCCCCCTCTCTCACCCCGCCCACCACCCCATTCGACCCCCCCTTCCAACCCCCCTCTCTCACCCCGCCCACCACCCCATCCGACCCCCCCTTCCAACCACCCTCTCTCACCCCGCCCGCCAACCTCTCCGCCCCCCATCTCCAACCCCCCTCCACACCCGCAGTGCCCCTTCTCCGCCCCCCTCTCCAACCACCCCTCTCTCACCCCGCCCACCACCCCATCCGACCCCCCCTTCCAACCCCCCTCTCTCACCCCGCCCACCACCCCATCCGACCTCCCCTTCCAACCACCCTCTCTCACCCCGCCCGCCCAACCTCTCCGCCCCCCATCTCCAACCCCCCTCCGCACCCGCAGTGCCCCTTCTCCGACCCCCTCTCCAACCCCCCCTCTCTCACCCCGCCCACCACCCCATCCGACCCCCGCTTCCATCCCCCCTCTCTCACCCCGCCCACCACCCCATCCGACCCCCCCTTCCAACCACCCTCTCTCACCCCGCCCACCACCACATCCGACCCCCCTTCCAACCCCCTCTCTCACCCCGCCCACCACCCCATCCGACCCCCCCTTCCACCCACCCTCTCTCACCCCGCCCGCCAACCTCTCCGCCCCCCATCTCCAACCCCCCTCCACACCCGCAGCGCCCCTTCTCCGCCCCCCTCTCCAACCCCCCTCTCTCACCCCGCCCACCACCCCATCCCACCCCCCCTTCCAACCACCCTCTCTAACCCCGCCCACCACCCCATCCGACCCCCCTTCCAACCCAGCTCTCTCACCCCGCCCACCACCCCATCCGACCCCCCCTTCCACCCACCCTCTCTCACCCCGCCCGCCAACCTCTCCGCCCCCCATCTCCAACCCCCCTCCACACCCGCAGCGCCCCTTCTCCGCCCCCCTCTCCAACCCCCCTCTCTCACCCCGCCCACCACCCCATCCAACCCCCCCTTCCAACCCCCCTCTCTCACCCTGCCCACCACCCCATCCGACCCCCCTTCCAACCACCCTCTCTCACCCCGCCCACCACCCCATCCGACCCCCCTTCCAACCCCCCTCTCTCACCCCGCCCACCACCCCATCCGACCCCCCCTTCCACCCACCCTCTCTCACCCCGCCCGCCAACCTCTACGCCCCCCATCTCCAACCCCCCTCCACACCCACAGCGCCCCTTCGCCCCCCTCTCCAACCCCCCTCTCTCACCCCGCCCACCACCCCATTCGACCCCCCCTTCCAACCCCCCTCTCTCACCCCGCCCACCACCCCATCCGACCCCCCCTTCCAACCACCCTCTCTCACCCCGCCCGCCAACCTCTCCGCCCCCCATCTCCAAACCCCCTCCACACCCGCAGTGCCCCTTCTCTGCCCCCCTCTCCAACCCCCCCTCTCTCACCCCGCCCACCACCCCATCCGACCCCCCCTCTCTCACCCCGCCCACCACCCCATCTAACCTCCCCTTCCAACCACCCTCTCTCACCCCGCCTGCCCAACCTCTCCGCCCCCCATCTCCAACCCCTCTCCGCACCCGCAGCGCCCCTTCTCCGACCCCCTCTCCAACCCCCCCTCTCCAACCCCCCCTCTCTCACCCCGCCCACCACCCCATCCGACCCCCCCTTCCATCCCCCCTCTCTCACCCCGCCCACCACCCCATCCGACCCCCCCTTCCAACCACCCTCTCTCACCCCGCCCACCACCCCATCCGACCCCCCTTCCAACCCCCTCTCTCACCCTGCCCACCACCCCATCCGACCCCCCCTTCCACCCACCCTCTCTCACCCCGCCCGCCAACCTCTCCGCCCCCCATCTCCAACCCCCCTCCACACCCGCAGCGCCCCTTCTCCGCCCCCCTCTCCAACCCCCCCTCTCTCACCCCGCCCACCACCCCATCCGACCCCCCTTTCCAACCACCCTCTCTCACCCCGCCCACCACCCCATCCGACCCCCCTTCCAACCCCCCTCTCTCACCCCGCCCACCACCCCATCTGACCCCCCCTTCCACCCACCCTCTCTCACCCCGCCCGCCAACCTCTCCGCCCCCCATCTGCAACCCCCCTCCACACCCGCAGTGCCCCTTCTCCGCCCCCCCTCTCCAACCCCCCCTCTCTCACCCCGCCCGCCAACCTCTCCGCCCCCCATCTCCAACCCCCCTCCACACCCGCAGCGCCCCTTCTCCGACCCCCTCTCCAACCCCCCCTCTCTCACCCCGCCCACCACCCCATCCGACCCCCCCTTCCATCCCCCCTCTCTCACCCCGCCCACCACCCCATCCGACCCCCCCTTCCAACCACCCTCTCTCACCCCGCCCACCACCCCATCTGAACCCCCTTCCAACCCCCTCTCTCACCCCGCCCACCACCCCATCCGACCCCCCTTCCACCCACCCTCTCTCACCCCGCCCGCCAACCTCTCCGCCCCCCATCTCCAACCCCCCTCCACACCCGCAGCGCCCCTTCTCCGCCCCCCTCTCCAACCCCCCCTCTCTCACCCCGCCCACCACCCCATCCGACCCCCCCTTCCAACCCCCCTCTCTCACCCCGCCCACCACCCCATCCGACCCCCCCTTCCAACCACACTCTCTCACCCCGCCCACCACCCCATCCGACCCCCCTTCCAACCCCCCTCTCTCACCCCGCCCACCACCCCATCCGACCCCCCCTTCCACCCACCCTCTCTCACCCCGCCCGCCAACCTCTCCGCCCCCATCTCCAACCCCCCTCCACACCCGTAGCGCCCCTTCTCCGCCCCCCTCTCCAACCCCCCCTCTCTCACCCCGCCCACCACCCCATCCGACCCCCCCTTCCAACCCCCCTCTCTCACCCCGCCCACCACCCCATCCGACCTCCCCTTCCAACCACCCTCTCTCACCCCGCCCGCCAACCTCTCCGCCCCCCATCTCCAACCCCCCTCCACACCCGCAGCGCCCCTTCTCCGCACCCCCTCTCCAACCCCCCTCTCTCACCCCGCCCACCACCCCCTCCAACCCCCCCTCTCTCACCCCGCCCACCACCCCATCCGACCCCCCCTTCCAACCCCCCTCTCTCACCCCGCCCACCACCCCATCCGACCCCCCCTTCCAACCCCCCTCTCTCACCCCGCCCACCACCCCATCCAACCCCCCCTCTCTCACCCCGCCCACCACCCCATCCGACCCCCCCTTCCCACCACCCTCTCTCACCCCGCCCCGCTACCCCATCAAACCCCCCATCTCTGACACCGCCCCGCTACCCCATCAAACCCTCCCATCTCACCCCCCTCCACACCCGCAAGCGACCCCTCTCCGCCCCCCCTCTCCTACCCCTCTTCTCTCCATCTGGGGACTTCGCACCCATCGCAATCGGGAACATTTCCAACTCCTCAGGCTCTAGTCCTCCATGGCCGATCCTTCAACCCAAGCAGCTCTTTCGGAATTCCCATCTTCGACCTTACAAACGACCCATCCCACTGACCCTCATTCAGATCCTCAACCCTCGCGTACCCGACCACTTACCACCCTCGTCTACCCGGTCCCGACATTGCCTTTTTCACTTTCCACCCCGCTTCCTGCATCCACCGACTCCCATTATCCCCCACCAGATGCCTCGATTTCCACTCTTCATCCTCCATTTCCTCCCCCACTTCTAAATATTCCTACCTATTCCGTTCGCTCTGATTCCACTGATATTTATTCTCCACCTTCCCTTCCTCGCCCCCCTTCTCCCTCTCCTTCTGTTTCTCAGATCTCGCAACCTAATTCGCCTTCAGGCGATTACATGCGCCTTTTTCTTCCACCGGATTTGAATCTCCAAATTTGTCTTCATCTATCCCTTCCTCCCATTGAACTCCGTAATCTTTTCTCAGTCGAAAATATTCAGTCTGCAGGACTTTTGGGCTTGGCCAACGTTCTCTTGCAGGATCCATCCAACCATACTGATGTCTATGAAGCTCTCAGGTTGTTCCCCACTTTTCGCACCGGCACTCTCACCATCTCTGACCTTGCCACCAGTATACACTCCTCCATCATTCACTACAGCAGCCCTCCATTCTTATATTCGGGAGTATCCCCCTCTGAAACAATTGCTTTTTGTAAAGCTCGCTTTGAAAATCACGCAAGTTTTTCCATCCGAATGCAATCCATCCTTAATTCCTTCATCTTTTTCTTTTTACTTCGTAGCCCAACCTCTCCACTTCCACTGTCCGATATTCGCATTGCTGATCCACTCTACTGCTTCCTCACTAGCCGCCCGTACCCTTACGCCGCCCTCCTCTATAGTTCCTTAAGCTTGCACTCCAGTAGACTTCGTGGAGCTATCACTCGCCGATCTCGTGCCTTTTCCATATATTCTGCTCCATTTCTAGCTTGGTTATATCATCTCCCTGTGCATTTTGCTAATCATTCACTACCCCAATCCCACACAGATCACATTATGCCTTCCATCTCCCGCCCTCCCCACTCCCCTACACTCTCCATTGGCTCGACTTCCATTCCCACCTTGCCCTCCGCACCACCTGATATTCCTCCCCTTCATCCACACTCTGCCTCCCCTCTCCTCACTACATCTCCTGCTACTGCCACAATTCATACTCCTGTACCTGTTCCCCCACATAGATCTTCTTCGGCCGCATCCTTTCGCCCACACATTCAAACCCAACTCAACCCGCAAAACCCCACCTGTACACCCCCTCGTCCTCGGAGTTCTGTTTTTCAACGTATCGGTGACCAACCTGATCCTTCTCCATCTACAACACATCCTCCCAGTCCGCATGTAAACCCTCCTTCCAATCTCCCTCCCAATCCACCTGCCTCCACTACTCCGCCATTTGACCTCCCATCCACCCCTTCCTTTTTACATTTACTCCGCGACGCGAGTGCAGTTGCTCTTGGCAGTGCTCAAGCCTCCCAGATTTCCTTGGATTCGGTATCGGCGGCAGCGTCGGTTCATCAACAATATATCTCCACAATCGACAACATCAATCGCATGGCTACTTCTCAATGGCAATCGCTCAATGAAACGGCGCGATTGCTCAAAGAAGAGAGAGATCACTATCGAGATATGGCCGACTCTACGTTGAAAGCCTTAGAAGATCTTCAAAATCGCTCTAACTTAGGGCTATGTGCTAATCCTGCATGCAGACGTATCCGACGGGACCGGGACAATCTTAGGCAATGCCTTAGTTCGCTACAGCATCTGATTGAGCAAGCTTCTGCTCCTTTGCCCCCCTCTCCACCAACATCGGCTGAGAATCTCAATCACCCTTCACAATAATTTGCCGTCCACAGTCTCAATAAATTGCTCCTCCCCTTCATAATAATTGCTCTTAGCTTCCATTATCGCCTTGTCAATAACTTTCTCATCCTCTCTGATTTTGTCAATAATTCTTGTAGGGTGCCTTATGATTTTTCTTACTTAAATAATACACGCACTCTTTATCTCTTTTCCTGCCTCAGCTTCTTTCTTCTCCTGTCCGCTGTCTTTGAGTTCTACCTGTTTTGTATTGCTGTTGTCTCTCCGGGACGGAGAGAACTTTAGGTGGTGGGCATCTGTTGAGCCCTAACCGGTTGAAACTAACAAAGTCAAGGTCACAGCTATGCATAGGCAAGAGTAAAGTATCAAATTTCCAGGGTCAAAGTGCACAGAAGTATTTTTTCTCTTAATGTTCAAAGGGTGAATTTAAAGTCTTAGGTGCAAAAGTAAAGAATTAAAAGGAAAGGTGAAGGTATGGAAGCGGCCGTGTACGCAAAGGTGGAAATAGGGCCGCCCAATCAAAATTTTGTTCTAAAGTCACTACAGGACAAAGTAGTGAGTCGTTGGTGGCCAGTTCAAAAGACAATCTTGGGACATTGAAAGGGCACCAAGATTGTATTACAGTTAGAGTGCACGGAACCGGCGCACTCAACAAAAGAGAGACAAAAGGCTATTCTTGAACACTGGAAGTAAGAAGCAAGAAGAGAAGTGAAGAGTCACTGGTGTGTGACGACCCCAGGAAGTGAAAGTGAAGAGTGCAAGAAGTGTGGCTAAGGAAGTGTGCAGGGAGTGCAAAGCGAGACACACCAATCACAAGGTCTCTCTCCGCGATCAGGCCAAAAAGGTATTTGTCCCTCAGCTTGTGGAAGCTTGGTGCAAGGTGTGCACAAGGAGAAGCTGGAAGCAAGTGAAGGACTGGTGCAGAAGAGGCCGGCTGCTGGAAGACTCTGAGATAATTGATCTTTTCTGATTGAGCATTCTCTGTAATTGTGCCCGAAGTATTAACTCGGATTGAATCAAACAGTGTAATCGTTCTACTGTAATCAAAAACTCAAGGTTCAAAGGTTCAAAGGTGTTTCTGCAGAAGCTTGTCTGAATTATTTCCTCTCTTGTTCTTCTTCTTTTTCTCCTACAAACCCTCAAACTCCTTCACGTCCAAGAAACCCCAACACTTGCAGAGCTTGATGTTCTCTATTCACCTAAAATTCTCAACTTGTAACAACCACATATACTAGATAGTAAGATCTTTCCAATGAGCTAAAGAACACTCAAATTAGATAAATACACAAGGAGATATGACCTCTTCAATTTTGAGGTTTAATGGAGACCTTCAACAGAGATAAACACACACTACTATAAAGAGTGTGGCTCTTAGCTCACAACTCCAATGAATACAAAAATCAAAAGATAAATTTAGATAGTAAGAGCTTTCTAATGAACCATCAAACATGTAATTTGGAAACATAATGAAATTGATACAAGCTCTACAATCTCTGTTCACAAAACTACAATAGCAGAGAGATACACATATGACTCTCTTTGACTTCCAACAAGATCATGACTTATAGCCTCTTATTATAGCATGAAAAAATAATCCAAAACCTTCCTAATACATTTAAATGTGTGGTAGACACTTGGATGGAGGTATTACATGAATTAAATGCTCAAATAAGTAAATTTGTTTTGGAATTTGAGAACTAGCCACATCGACCTTCCACTACGACACTAATACAGCTCCCTTGTGACTCACTCGTTTGAGTCATTAGCTTCTAGAAATCACATGGTACTTTGGCTATAATTTATCAATTATTGAGACTCCTTGAAGTATTTGAAGGCCTGCCAAAGGTATTTACATCTTTTGGAACTTTTACCTTAATCTATACATATAAAAACAATGTTCTCAGCATAATTATGATATGATCAACATATACACATAGGTACATGAATTTTGATTGATCCCTTGATAAAGAGGGAAGGATCTACTTTGCTCACAATGAATCCTCTATCCTACAAATATCAAACAATTCTATTATTCCAAGCCCTTGGGGCCCTCTTCAAACCATGTGAGGCCTCCCTTAATTGCATACATACTCAGGGAATGATTGAGCCTTCCAAATCAGGAGGTTGAGCCATGTATACCTCTTCAGATATCCATCCATTAAGGAATTGATTATTAAGTTCCTCTTGGTATATCTTCCAAATCTTGAAAACTTCAATGCTCATAAGCACTCTTATAGTTGGCATCTTTGTGATAGGTGAAAACGTTTCTTCATAATCAATTTCTTGTGTTTGTGCATACCCTTTGACCGCAAGTCTTGCTTTGTACCTATTGATAGTTTCATAAGAGGTTTTCTTTACCTTGTATATCCACCTTGAACCTATGATACTCATAGATGAAGTTCTATAATCATAGATAAGGTCCTAGGTAACAACTCCCAAATGTGATTTCCTTGTAGGGCTTCAATCTCTTCCTCCATGGAATTCACCCACTCAGGTTTCTTCTTTGCTTCCTCATAGGATGATGTCTCCTCATAACCTGAATCTTATGTTAAATAGATATGGTGTCTAGTGACCAATGATATGTCATAACCATACCTTTATGGCTCCCTCGTTTCTCTAGTTGACCTTCTGATTGTTTACTGGGAGCATTCTGCTACATCCCTCAACTCTTGCAAATTGGCTTTGCCTTTGGAGTTCCAAGAGTTAAGTTCTCTCCTTGGAGTCTTCTGACTAGATCAAGATATTTATGGTTTTAGGAAACTTGGACCTTGGAGAACAAGATATCAAGGCACATAAAGACCAAGATGAGTTCCCCTTGCAAAGACAAAGAGATCATTTGGAAACTATGAGACCCTTGCATAGTCAAGTCCATGAAAAACTATTTTGATGGTATATAGGATCCTTGTGATCACATTTTTGTTTAAAAAAGCCCCTATGGACCAGGAAATGCAAGGAACCATTTACAAGATATGAGGAAATTTGGTTGACCTTGAAGACCATTTCGCTTGCATGATTTCAACCATTGAATAAAATAAATTACCCAAAGATCCCACAATTATTTGTTGCTCATAGGGGAATTATCCAAGAGTGGGATTAGGCATGGAAAATATTTTTTAATACATAGGTTCAAGAAAATGAAAAAAGAAATAATAATATTATTAGCTAGAAGGTTCAAGGAGTATGTAAAACAATTCCCTAGATCAATATTTCCCTCCTAGGCTAAGTGTCTTGATTCTTAAGTGGAATCTTAAATGGAACACTTGGATCCTATCTCTACTTAAAATGACCGACAACATTGGATCAATGTGTAAGGACGTGTATTGTAATAGAATAAAATCTAGGTGAAGAAATAGATCTCTTCAAGCTCTCTCATGTTGGAGATAGACGTCTGCGGAAGCACGCGAACAGCACAAGGAAGAAGAAGAAGCTTGGAGCACAAACACACAATACTGAATGTATTACTAGAGAATGTACAAAAGATAAGTAGCCCATTAGGGCGATAGGCGTATATACAAGCTGGGGAAAAAAACCTCCTAAAGAGGGAAAAAAGTGCCCCGGCAGTCCTAGAGTGTTCACGCACATCACTACCTAAATATATCAACAAATCCCCCCTGGGAGTGATGCGGTGAACAAGGAGCTGGCACTCATGTATAAGGAAGTGCCAAGCTATGTGGAAATCACTCCACAAAAGGAAGTAAGCCCAAAGCTTTGCGGAAAGCTTCAAACTTCTCCCTAGGCAGAGCCTTCGTGAAAAGGTCTGCAATGTTCTCCTACGTGGGCACTTATGCCAAGCTGATCTCCCCAGCAGAGAACCTCTCCCTGACATAGTGATAATGCACCTCAATGTGCTTAGTGCAAGCATGGAACACAGGGTTCCTCCCAACTGCCAATGCGCTCTGACTGTCAGTGAAGATGGTGGTGGCAGAAGACTGACCAACACCCAAATCAGCCATAAGGCGTCTGAGCCACACACACTCAACAGTCGCTGTGAAAGCTGCCCTATACTCAGCCTCACAACTGGAAGTGGCCACAGTAGGCTGCTTCTTGCTCAACCAAGATATACATGAGCTACCAAGCATGAAGCAAAAACCACTGGTGGACACACGAGTGTCATAGCAACCAGCCCAATCTGAGTCAGAAAAAGCATGCAAATCTGGCGATAGTGATACCCCCTTCAGATAAAACAACCCAAGTAGCCGAGTACCACTCAAGTAGCGAAAGATGCGCTTAGCTGCTTTCCAATGCGTGACTCCTGGGCAATGCATAAACCTGCTCATCTGTGAGACAGCAAACTGAATATCTGGCCGAGTAATGCATAAGTAAATCAAGCATCCAATAGCCTGTTGATAGAGAACAGCATCAAATGCATCTCCAGCATCATGAAGACTCAATCGTAAACGTGTCTCCATAGGAGTGGCAATAGGCTTACAGTCTTCAAGGCCAAAAAGCTGCAATAATGTGTCAATATATTTCGTTTGACACAAAGCCATTCCACCATCAACATGCATAAACTGAATGCCCAAATAGTGATGCAAATGCCCCAAATCAGACATCTTAAATGAGGCATGCAAATCAGCCTTAAAATCAGCAATATGTGTCTCAATAGGACCAGTGAGCAGCATGTCATCAACATAGACAACAATGATCAGAAGCACATCATTAGCACGTTTAACATATAAGGTGCTTTCAGTTGGACTGTTCTCAAAACCATGTGCAATCAGATAGGCATGTATCTTCTCATACCAAGCACGTGGTGCTTGCTTTAAACCATATAATACCTTCTTTAACCTGCAAACCTGATTTTCATGCCCTTTCTGCACAAAGCCACGGGGCTGAAAAACATACACTTCTTCATGCAAGTCACCATTCAGAAATGTTGTTTTAATGTCCAAATGATGTACATTCCAACCATGATGGGCTACAAGTGCACAAATGCTCCGAACAGTAGTCATACGGCATGTAGGTGCAAAGGTCTCATCAAAATCAATGCCTCTTTCCTGTGCATAACCTTTTGCAACAAGCCTAGCCTTATACCTGTCAACTGTACCATCCGGTTTACACTTCAGCTTATATACCCACTTAGTGCCAATGGCCTTCTTGCCAGGAGGCAAGTCACATAAAGACCATGTACCATTCTTCATTATAGCATCATATTCAGATTGCATAGCAGCCATCCAATTTTCTGAATTTTGTGCTTCATCAAAAGAAACAAGCTCATTCTCATCACAGAGACTAGATGCAGCCATAACATAGCAATCTGATGCAAAGGAGGCACTATGAGAGGCTGAACGAGTACGATATGACAAAGGTGCATCTAATTTGTTGTCACGCAAAGTCTGCACCAGCCATTTTGGCATAGTTTTTGCCTGCTCAATATCAGCTCTCTCATCAACAAGTGCATCATGTAAATCTGCATCAGAAATGGAATGATCTGCATCATCATATGAAACCTGCAAAGGCTGAGAAGTTGCCTCATTAGGACCAGCACTAGCCTGTCCACCTGTAAAAAGAGGCATCAAAGTATCATACATGTTTTTGGAGCTAACAGATGTCTCCTTAGTACATGAAAGCAATGGCTGAATAGCATCTTCCACAAAGACAACATCACGGCTAACCAGAATGCATTTAGTCTGTGGATGATACAAACGATAGCCTTTACTTTTAGAACTGTACCCAACAAAAATACATTTTACTGCCTTATCATCCAATTTTCTGCGATGTTGTTCAGGCACAAATGCATATGCCAAACAACCAAAAACACGCAGATGAGCAACAGATGGCTTGCGGTCATGCCAAGCCTCATATGGAGTGATAGACTGCAACGCTTTAGTGGGACACCTGTTCAGTACATATGTTGCACACATGACAGCCTCAAGCCAGAAACTATGTGGTAAAGCCTGACTTTTGACCATGCACCTCGCCATCTCCATGAGTGACCTGTTCTTTCGTTCAGCAACTCCATTCTGTTGAGGTGTATACGGTACTGTACACTGGTGTTTTATCCCACGTTCAGCCAGAAATGCATTAAAATCTGAAGACATATATTCCCCCACTCGATCAGAACAGAGGGTGCCCATTTTACATGTTGACAGATTTTCAGCCAAAACCAAAAATTGTTTGAAGCACATGAACACTTCGGACTTTGCTTTGAGTGGATATACCCATGCATGCCTGGAAAAATCATCAATCAAAGTCACAAAGTAAAGGTAATTTCCAAAAGAGGGTGTCTGCATAAGACCACAGACATCACTATGTACAAGCTGCAAATTCTGCGTAGCCCGAATTGAACCATCTTTTGGAAAGGAAGAACGCTGCATTTTGCCCAAAATACAGCCTTCACAAACATGTTTTCCAGGTGCCTCAAGTTTGGGCAAAGAGGACACCATTTCAGATTTCTGCAGGCGTAACAAACTAGCAAAATTCAAATGACCAAAGCGTGCATGCCAAAGCTTTGCATCTGACATAGCCTGAGAATCATGAACTGCACATGCCGAATCATTCACAGATCTTTCATAGTCTATGAGCTTATACAACCCACGACATAAAATGCCAGAAGCAATAATCACATCGCCATTTGAGAGATCATGGATTGTACACCTGTCATCAACGAATTTCACAACCAAGCCAATCTTGGCTAATGTAGAAACTGATAACAGGTTCTTTTTGATCCCTGACACAAATAAAGCATCTGACAAAGTGAAAGAACTACCATAAGCAGTAGTCAGAATGATCTTACCAACTCCCATAACAGGATAAGAGGAGTTATTGGCGCATGTGACAGTATTCCCTGTAGGGGCAGGCTCGAGTGAAGAGAAGAAACTGCGCTACGAGGTAATATGTTTGGTTGACCCACTGTCAAAGTACCAAACATCTGAGTCCACTGCAGACATGCACTGCTCATGAGAAGATGGGTCAAAACTGCAAACAGTAGTAAACGCCCATTCTTCTTCCTGCACAAGATTAGCAGACTCTGTTTTTGGTGTAGAGGCTTCTGCAACAACCATTCCAGCCTCCTTTTTCTTTGCCTCTTTTGCTGCCAGTTTTGGACAGTTCTTTATGATATGATCATTGCCTTTACAGTACTTACAGAACAGTTTCTACTTTTCTGATTTCTTCTCATCTTTATCCTGGTTCTTCGATTGTGCAGCATTTGCAGATTTCTGCTTACTAGTAGAAGAGCTCCATTTTCCTTTGCCCTTCTGACTAGCCAGGAAAGCTTGATCTACAACACGCATAATGGACCTGTTCTGCCTGGACTGATCTTCCTGCAACAGAACAGAGACTATTCCTCAAATGACAAGGCATTCGGATTGCCTTTCATCATCAACCGAAGAGTAGAGGCAAAACTCTGATATGAATCAGGAAGACCATTCAGAACGGTCTACACAAGTGAGCTATCTAGTATAACCTCATCAACAGAAATCAATTGTTCCTTCAGGTCTTTGATCTTTGTAAGAAAACTGTCCATAGAATCACCTTCATTCATGTGCTCACTCTCCAACTGTTTTCGGAGGTAAGCAACACGAGCCTCATTCCTAGCCTGGTACAAAGTGGTAAGTGTATCCCAAGCATCCTTTGCTGTTCTGCAAGAGCGAATGTGAGGAATAATGACACGTTTGACAGACAAAGCTATCAATGCATGTGCCTGGGCATCTCTGCCATCCCAACGAATCTGCTCTGCAGTAGGTGCAATAGAAACAGCAGCACGAACAGGAATTTGCGGAATATCATCTTCGACACCATGTTCATCAGCTCCAGCACCTGTATTTGTAGTACCTGTAGTCGCAGGTGTAACAGGACGTCTTTCAACACCCTGCACAATGTTCCACAGTCCTTTTGCAACCAGTACATGTCGCATCATATAAGCCCATAATGGGTAGTTGGTACCATCCAACTTATCCTCAACAGCCAACATACGGAATACATCACTGCTTTCAGCCATGGCCGGTGACTAAAATACCTTGATGTAGAAAACTGACTGTATCTCAAAAAGTTGAACAAAACTGCCCAGACGAGTTCTGCTAGACCTGTAGCGGACTTCGAGACGCTTAAACTGGCGAACAGAAACTGGTATATACCTTTGACACAAAAGGACGAAATAGCCTGCACAAGCACTGCGATAGTGCGTTTGGAGGCCGAAACGAGCTCAGATCGCGATTTCGGCACCACATAGCGAAGGTGTTTTGATCTCGGAAACACCCTGAGTATGGTCACCAAATTTCGTGCGAATCTGAGACTGCAAACGAAGGAGTGTCGATGGCGCCCTAGAAGAAGCGACGACCTGCTCTGATACCAATTGTTGGAGATAGACGTCTGCGGAAGCACGCGAACAGCACAAGGAAGAAGAAGAAGCTTGGATCACAAACACACAATACTGAATGTATTACTAGAGAATGTACAAAAGATAAGTAGCCCATTAGGGCAATAGGCGTATATACAAGCCGGGGGAAAAAACCTCCTAAAGAGGGAAAAAAGTGCCCCGGCAGTCCTAGAGTGTTCACACATATCACTACCTAAATATATCAACATCTCAATCCTCAAATTATGTTGCCATAATTGTCTCCAAATCCTCTTCCTTGGTGCAAGAAATAGTGGAGCTAGTATCTCAAAATCTATGTGGAAACCTAGAGGGAGGGATAGATAGGAAGCTTTAAAGGGATTTCAACCTCAAGGTCTATTATGAATGCAATGGCCACAACCCTTGCTCAATGCAGACATAAGCCTCACTAGAGCAAGAACCCCTTTACTACACTGTGAAACAAAATTTTATTAATCATGCTACTCTTGGTTATTACTACAACAAAAAATTAGCAAGACAAGCATACCCAAAAACTTATAGATATCAAAAAAAAAAATCCCCCTATATATTAGTAGAAATAGGCTTCAATACCATAGAAAAGCCATCAGCAACCACACTAGATGCAACCACATCAAAGGCTCAAAACACCTATTCGACATGACCATAATCAATGCGAGGGTAGGGACCACACCTTCCTTCCAATGTGGTCCCAATCAAGTATGTCCGAGGAGAAGAAAACTTAAATTGAGAGATAGTATCCATGTCTCCCCCATCTTAGAATTAAAACACAATGCTTATAGTTTTGAATTGACTCATGGTGAAAGTATGTCTTCTTACTATATGAAGTCACATGAGCACCCAAAGAATTATCAATATGAGAACACATTTTTGGAATCCGAATAGGAACCTAAGAACACTAAAGTAATGACACGGTATCAAATCCTGAGCCGATGGTTAGACAACCTAAATCTCAAGTCTCTATAGGCCCTTGCTACCATTTCCAAGGTGACCACTTTGTTCGTGAGTGCCCACATCCCCCAACTCAAGGAACTACACAATTAGAAGTCGCCATTCAAGGTATTTTGTTATTGTGGTAGGGACCATCTCATAAAATATTGTCCAAAGAACTTTTTGAATGTAGCAAATTTCACCCTTATTAACATTTTAGAGGTAGTATTGATGGGAGGACTACGAATGAAGGAGACAAACTCTTTACAAGTAGTGAGTCATGCTCAAGCATAGAAGCAAGCCCATACTAGTAGCCTAGAAAACCCCAAGGTCAAACAATAGGAGACTAATTAGGAGAATTTAAGGGACTAATCAAGAAATGTCTTCAACATGGAGATAAACTAGAGAAAAAATCATCTCAAGGGGGTTAAGAAGCTCTTCATTATGGAAGATAGCCTTAAGGAAGCATGAAGCAAACTTGTTAAGAACGCATCTCAGTATCTACCACTCATTGTCCAAACTTCACAACCCCCATATCCACCTCATTTACCCATCCTAGAACCTCCATTGTGTTTAATCCAAGGGAAAGATTACTAATTGAAAATCCCACCCTCGAGATTTTATACATGATTCTCAAAGTGTATCACATACATATGAAATCATGATTGAGCATAGGAAGTCTAGAAACTTGCTATCCTCCTGAGACGGTAGAGGTATATTAAATGAAGCTATGAGTAGAGATGGTGGAGTTGCCCAAACCATGTTTAAAGCCACTCAACAATTAACCATCTCTACCCCCATGAGACTAAAAATGCACTTCTAAATTCTCTTTGATACATTAGAGGATGTGATGTCGAGATTCTTCAAAAACACACAAGGCTCCTTCTGTACATGCTAGAGCTGAAAGTTTAGCTTTTGTGGGTAAGAATGAACCTAGACCACATGTCTTAAGAATCCTTGTACTAAACTACAGTTTTTCCCAAGATATTGTAAAAGAAATTTAGGGAAAAATGAGCTGAAGAAAGGGTAGTCCAACACCCATCTTGGAGATTCATTACATACACAAAGACTTTCCTCAAGCTAGTTCTTCCCTCTATGAATAAATTTTAAATCACCCACAAGGAGGGGGAATGGACTTTCGAATTTCAAGGGGCCATGGGAGGATAGTTTCATAGAGGTAAGAGCACCCACTATGCTAGTTAAAAAAAAAAAATGTTATACCACAAAGCATAGAAACACCAAAGAATATTAAGGTGTAGTGTCATCTCACACTTGAGGGATTATTTAGGGTAAAGCCACATCCAAGGAAACATGTGTAAGATCAAATTCCAAGGCTAAGCTTCGTGCACCATATTTGAATCTCACACATGGTGAACTATGAACCATCACCAAACTAAACTATGGTATCTCCAATCCCAGCAACATCAGATTGATATGCATAACAAAGTCTCATGGTACCAAGAGAAGTTTTTGTATAAGTGGAAAACCACTCTCTATGTGGTGTCACATGAAAGGATAAACCAAAATCAAGCAACCATGTACGAGAAAGTGATCAGACATAAGTGCACTACAAGGCACAAAACTCTCAAGTGTCAAGACATAAATTTCATTGGAAATAGTAGTTATCTCTTTTATATTCACTGGTGAAGTAGAAGGTGCAAGAAACTATCTTACATGCACGTTAGCTTGTGCTTTACCTTTGGCATTCTTCGAAGCTCATCAGTCCTTTTGGAGACAGAAGCATTCTACATTTCTTTTCTTGGAGCGACTTTTGCACTTATCATGCTAGCCATCTTTACCTCTAGTCTTGGTTCTACAATGTTGTTAGTTTTTTCCATGACCAGAGCCATGCAAATTATGGGCATCTCCACTATGATTGAATCACATAGAATTTCTATGGATCTCTTCACTTAAGAATGCAACACATATGTGATTGTAGTCCAATTTTATACTAAGTGCACTATTGTTAATGGATGTGCAAAAAGCATCCCTCCATGGTGGAAGAGTGCATAACAAGAGAGCTTCTTTATCTCATTTTACATGCCCATCTTCTATGCTGACAACTAAAAAAAGAGTGCATAAAACTCATTCAAATGAGCAAGAATACTACAAGTTTCTTTCGTGTGCAAGTTGCAAGGCGTCCTCATCAATTATACTTTTCTAGAAGAATTCTCTTTATCATAAGTGTTGCATAATTCTTGTAAAAGGTTTACTTTCTCACAATCCAAAAAAAGAAATTGTAGCCATTGGACTTTCAAGCCTCAAAATGATCTCTTACATGCAAGTTGTAACTCTTTTTGGAAACACTTGCACTAGCCCTTGATCCAATGGATGTAGCAAAATTCTTAGACACCATGATATGAAATAACCCAAATATGGAACTTTGGTATAGCAAGAAAAGATTAAATGGAACTTTGGTATAGCAAGAAAAGATTAATCACCAGTGACACCAAAAGAATTGGTTGTGCCAAATTTTATGGAAATGCAAATTTTAATAGATATAGTTTCTCTAGAAAAATGAATGTATGGACAAAAATAAATAGAATATGATCATCCCATAATGTTTTACATGCCAACACCACAATATCATGGGCAAACTATAGGAAAAAATTACATTGCTAAAGAATAAATCCAATTAAGAAAAATTGTAGAGTTTTCATTGTAAGTGGAGAGCATGAGCGTCAACAAACTATCAAAACAATTCAATCCTTGCATGGCTAAGAGGAAAAAACAATGAAAAAAATCATAGAGTTTCCATTGTAAATGGAGAGCATGAGCATCAAAACACTATTACTATACTCTTCAAAAGTCATGACGTTGTATGACTCTCTCACTAGATATCATCACTAATGCTTACGACATATACTGAAAATGAATGAAGCAAAATTGGTTTATGGAGAACCTATGATCAACCTCTCTATGCAAAGAATATATTTCACAATTCCCCCAAGGAGTCAATCTTACCAAAAATATTCCCTCTACCCACATCTATTTTCTCTTTTCATGCTAAATTGGATGCCTCCAATTCCATGGAAATCATTGACTCACTTGTACTTGATTTAGTTAACACAAATAACCTTTTTCATCAACTAAATACTTGTGGGTAAATTGAATTTCCCACCCAAACTTGATAACTACAATAGTACATATTGCTGATGTTTTGGCATCAACATTCCACATTAACCATCACCTTCTCTCTTCTTTGATCTTCCACGCCCTTCCAACTTGGCTCCTTTTTATGGATTGAACCTGCTTTGTGTGCTATATAGCGATGCAATCAGCCTTTGACACTCTCTTGCACTCTATAAATTTCTTCTCTCTCTCTCTCTCTCTCTCTTCTCTCTCTCTCACGCACATGCATTTGACTACCATCCCCCAATTTAATCACTAAGCTATGCAATTACCTCCTCATCATTAGATCCTCCCAATCATATGCGCATGGTTTCTTTGTAGATTTTTTCTTTAGAGTACAGAAAATTTGAAATGTCCATTGATTGGAACTTGAACCCAAGTACTCTACTTCACGGTGTTCAAGGCCACCTGGCACCCATTTGGACTTCTTTGTAGATTTTATTATTTTGTTGCTTTTGGTTTTTTTTTTAGTCCCTTTTTTTGGTTAATGACTCTAACTCCTTAACTATGTTACATCATCAAAACCATGACTAAACGTTAATCTTTGTGAATGCTTAGCCTCAAAATGGCCCCACATTTTATGCAATCATAGTCATCAACAATCTTTATACCACTATCATGCATGGAATTGTATACACTATGTGCTTCCAACCATAGTAGTTATCTCATTTATCATGCATCTCACTTTCCAAATGGTGTTTAACAATGAAATCAAGAGTTAATTTTATAAGCTCATCACTCTAAACCTCTCCTTAATAGCCTTAATCTCTCTTAAAATAATCTTAAGTCCTGACCTAAGTACTAATGATTTCTAACTTGAATTAGACCAAATATGGGTACGCATGCAACTTCTGGCTCAAGACACTCAACTTAAACTTTGAAGTTCATCTTACCATCTCAAGAACTCCTTTACCTCTCCTCCATACAAATGGTGCCAAGACGTACTTCACGCTTGTCGTACAAAAATCAACACTTAAAATTTGTCCAACCAGGAGAAGACCAAGAAAAGTGCAAGCAAAGGATTGTGGAAAATGAGGTGGACAAACATAAGGACCAGAGTACCATATTGATTACCTTCAACTCCACAATCAGACGCTTCTCTTCTACATATGGAAATTTGTCCATAAATATGTAACCTTTCATCTAATCATAGTTATCTTTGACACAAAACAGAAGCTCAAAAGTGAGCTCTACAATACAATGTGGATAAAATCTTTGAGTTCCTCTATGTTTTGAACTTAAACGAGTATAACACATACACAAGACAAGCACAAAGAAAAAAAGATTCAAAATCAAAACGTATTACTATAAACTTTGATCCATTTTCAAGGCTGCTCCCAGTTGCTTGAACTAATGTTGGACCCCTTCATCAGAAGCTATAGCTAAAAGTATGATAGATTTCTCTCTTAGAAGAGCTGAAAAAGGGTTCCTTAGATGCTCTTTGTACATGTGAGAAGAAGCTCCAAGATTGGACCCTCTCCTAAAGCTATCCTATCCATTTCATTGAGTGCTACTTTTAACACTCACTTCATAGACCTTGAAAAGCTTGCCTACCCATTGCATTGCACTCCGTGCACTTATAGACTATAAAAAGTTGGAAAGAAGGAAAAGGGGCTGAGAAGGAGAGCCACCAAAAAGATAAAAATATCCATGAGGACATCATTTGCTCGTCAAATCGTAAGCCATCACGTCATTTGCAACGAGTGGAAAAGAACTTCAAAAGCACTCTCTTTTCTATTTTTCTTTATGAAAATAAACTTTCTAAAAGAATATTTTAAAACTATCGTTAAAAAAAGATTCTAGGAAAACTCTTAAACCTGTCAACTTGTAAAAACATGGAGCAAAAAAAAAGATAATAAGTGTGTGTATTTGCGCGCGCACACACACGTGTGTATATATATATATATATATATATATATATATATATATATATATATATATATATATATATAACTATCAACGTAAAAGAAACAAAAGCAAAGAGAATAAGTGTGTGTTCATGAGCAAACACACACACATATATATATATATATATATATATATATATATATATATATATATATATATATATATATACACACACACAACGAAATATTCCAACTATTTTAAACAAGAATATAGGATCTCATGACAACGAACAAATTTACTAATGATGTACTTATGCGCCTAATCAATTCCACTCATATACATACCTTTAGACCAAGGGGAAAATGTGATGACATAGACAAGTGTTACCTTCACATGGATGTTAATCCAAGAGCTTTTAACCTTGGAAATCACACAAAATCATATGGTCTTCATATGAATTCTAAAAGATATCTCTCAAGCTTGTACGTGCAAATCCAAGGGCTTGAGAAGCTTTGCTAAGGGCTAAGACCATATGCTTTGGGAAATCAACTCGAAGGATTAAAACCCTTCATTTGGAAATACATAAACACAAGGGTTCAATTAGAACCCAAGGGCTATTTCCAACATTTCCAAATTCTAACCCATAGAATCCATATGTTTAGCTTTCTAAATCCATGTTTTTAATACAACATTCTTCCCCTCTTAAAACTTTTTCATCCTCAAAAATGTGTATAAGTATATTATGTGGAGTATTCGGTGTGTCTCATGATGAGTCTCGTTGAACATGGTCTTCATCTCTTTGATTTGCCTCTCAAAAGGGGATTTTATCCCTAGATTGGATCTAGAAAGAAGGTAATCCATGTCTAGGCTAGTCCCTACCCAAATCATTATAGGCACCATCTGGTTTTGCACCTAAGAAGTTGAATCAAGTGCAAAGTATAGAAAGAATGAAAAAGGTGGAATAAAACATCCGTAGCTAATTCAATAGTCTACTATGTGCATAATGGACATCTAAAGTATTACTCAAACGCTTTAATAATATTACTCAAACTCTTTAATAATATTACTCAAACTCTTTTAGAGAGATCTAGAATCTTGCTTCATCTTTAGACTTAAGCATTTTCTAAGATTGAATAGGTTACGTTGCCTAATTCAGTATCTTATTCAATTCCACAACAATCTATTCTACAAATTACTCATGTATTGTTTTAGAGTCAAGTCCAAGGTTCTAAGAATCTAAAAGGAAGGATTTAAACTCTATGTAAGTAATTCAAACTTCTAAGACAGTAAAACTAATTTGATCTAAACTCTATGAGACTCTTCATATCCATTCAAATCAAGGTTTTGAAGTACGATCAATCTTTATGAGAGAAAAAGTAGATTCTCAGTATCAATGTCTATGAGAGCTAAGCTAGATTCTCATAAAGTTTCTTTTAAGTTAAACCATCATCAGACACCAAGTTCTAGTGTTGTATCCAACAATGGTCTCTCAAGCGAGCAAGCTTTATAACCATTGAAGACATTTTACTTCACTCAAAAGCAATAATGCTTCAAAATGTCTTAACTTAGTCCATTATCAATCTCCTAAGACTCCTTTCTACTAGAATGCATAAATTTAAGTTAAGAGGTTGACTCATAAATGAGTGCTTTCTTCTAGGGTAGGTTCACTTAACTTACATTGTTCAAAACGATCTTTCAAATTTCTTTCTC
Organism: Ceratopteris richardii; assembly: GCA_020310875.1. Classification (NCBI taxonomy): domain Eukaryota; kingdom Viridiplantae; phylum Streptophyta; class Polypodiopsida; order Polypodiales; family Pteridaceae; genus Ceratopteris; species Ceratopteris richardii. Next base: position 78,290,046 of record CM035413.1, read on the forward strand.
GTCAAATATCCATGCAAGCATTTTGGATAAAGATTTTTTTTTTGTTTTGTGGTCTCATATATGAAGTAAGATTTGAAGGTAGATGGGAAGCTGCAACCTTGCCCAAACAAGGGCTTTCCACACCTCCTAAGCCCACTAGATAAGCTTCTAATGGCTTAACTTCCATGCCCAATCCTTCACAACATGAGTACCTAATTACACTAGTGACTGCTCCAAAATTGATTAGAGCTTTGATCGTCTTATTGGCAATGTCATGCCCTAGCTCAACCGTGATGAACGGTCATTTATCTATGATGCTAGGATGTGTACTCTTTTTGGTGAAGATAGCCATGTGATATCTTGGGGATTTAGGATTGACATTTAGGCCTAGTCTCCTTAACTTATTTTGTCGGATGCGCTCTCTAGCCTTTGCATGTGCTTCTTCTCTAACCCTTAACTCTCCTTCTTTTTGCTACTTAGTAGTGTTGAGTCTCCTTAGCATATCCTCTTTAAGAGGTTCTTGATATAGCTTGACTTGACAACCACTAATATAGTTCAACAAGGTGTCATGTTCTAGGGTGGCCAATTGAACCGCACCACTATTGGAAATTCAATTAATGATCATGGGTCCATATCCTCGTTTTTCCAATTTTTGGGCATGCTCCTTTAGTGTATAAACTAGCACTAGATCTCCTTCTTTCAATCCTTTATCCTTGATGTGTGCATCAAAGTATGCCTTTTGTCTTTTCTTTGCAGCGTAGATGCTACTGCCACTCATAGCCTCGTCTCACCAGCGCAACTCATGCCCATTCCACTCGTGCTCTTGTGCTTCTTTTAAAGTTGGGATTAGGAAGTCCAATGGTAACACAACATTCTATCCGAAGACCATCTAAAATGGGTTGGTATTGAGTACAATTTTGTAGGCAACTCGGTAAGCCCAATCAACATGATGAAGTTTTTTATCCCAATCAAAGCGTTTATTGTTTATGAGTTTTGTCAATAGATTACATAGGATCTTATTTGTGCTCTTGGCTTGTCCGTTATGTTGTGGATGATAGGGGGCAAACTTCTTATGTATCACCAAGAATTCTTGGAGAAGGTCTTCAATGACTTCGTTCAAGAAATGTACCTCTATCACTTACTAACTTTATTTGTAACTCGTATCTGGTGAACACATTCTCAAATAAGAACTTAGCCATCATTTGAACATCATTCTTTCTTGCGGCTTTTACTTCTACCTATTTTGCAAGGTAATATGTGGCTACAATAATGTACTCTGCATGGGATTTTCTATCTAAGGGGTTGATAGGACCTACAAAGTCTATATCCCACTTTGAGAATGCACGTCCTCCCATCATTGGCCTCAAATTCTATGCTCATATGTTTTCTAATTGTCCCATGCTTTTCTTTGCAAGCTCCAAACTTTTTGATGGAATAAGCAGCCATCTTATTTTCTAAGTTCTTCAAGATCTTGTTAGATCTTACTCAAATAACTTGTAGAGAGATGAGATTATTCTTATCTCTAGATTCCTTCTTTATCTAAAGCTTTAGATAGCTACCCTAGGGATTTTAAGGAATCTTCTTACTAATTAAGTCTAAGCATCCTCTAATGCTTTTGGATTTCTTTTGAAATCTCTTCAAGGATAGGTGAACATAGGGTTCACCTTCAATAGACCTAATTACTGTTTGTTAGAGCTGATGCCTACATACTTGACATTCAAAGTCTGATCTTGCGATTTCAGTTCCTTCCTAAAGAAATTCATAATTTGGAATGATCTATCAATGTTATGGTTGCAATCTACCTTCTCTAAATATTTTCTGCCCTTGAAGATTTCCCAATACTCACTTTAGCATGCCATGAAGTTTCTTTCTGAGCAACACCTCTTTTGTTTAATATCATCATCTTCATCCATGATTCTATTTTGATACTTTCTTCCCCCTTTTGTGTTTTCATCCCCAAAAACTATAAAGTATCTGGATTAACTCAAAACATGGACTCAAGTGCTATGACTCATACTAATTTTCCATAGTCCTTATATTCATTCACTCTTATGCTTGTACCCTTGAAAGTTTTGGGTGTGTGAAGAAGTGTGAGAGACACACAAGTAGCACACACAAAGAGCACAAATGCAGCAAGACACACGAAGAAGATGATGGCTGGAATAGCTCTCTCTATTGATAACTAACTGAACTAAAGTAAGAGCTAAATAATAATCCCTAAGTACAATATGTGGTAACATGGGGAAAAACCTCTAGCCAGCACTAGAGTAAAAAATGCCCATGTAGAGGGAAAAGGTTCACATCAAAGCTACTCCAGGAATACATAAGTGTAACAAACCCCCCTGGAGCGAATGATGTGAACACATACAGGGAGTGATAGATCAGCCCCCACAAGGTAACAAGCCTAAAGCTTTGCGAAAAGCTTCAAAATTTTCCTGTGGAAGAGCTTTGGTGAATATGTCTACCACATTATCTTATGTAGGCACATATACCAAATCAATACCTCATGCATGAAGGCGCTCTCTCACATAGTGATAATGCATCTCCGTGCATGAAACACTGGGTTTCGTGCAATTGCAAAAGTACTCTGACTATTAGTGAGAATATGCATAGCAGCATCAATCTCCATGCAAAGATCCATCAATAGGCGTCTCAACCATATACACTCCACTGTAGCTATGAAAATTGCCATGTACTCAGCTTCACAACTTGATGTTGCCACTATAGGTTGCTTCTTACTCAACCAAGATATGCATGAGTCTCCAAGGAAAAAGAAATTACCACTAGTGGACATACGAGTATCCTAACGACTAGCCCAATCACTATCTGTAAAAGCATGAAAGCATGGCTGAATATCTCTACCATTAAAGAGACATAAGCTCAAAGTGCCTCTGAGATATCTAAACACACGTTTTACCACTTGCCAATGCTTAGTTCTAGGGCTATGCATGAATCGACTCAACTGGGAAGCTGCATACTATATATCCATCCTTGTGTTGCATGCATATATAAGACATCCCACAGCTTGTTGATAAAGAGAAGTATCAAATTCATCACTAGAATCCTCAATTGAGAACCTGAATCCTATCTCAACTGGTGTGGAAACTAGCTTACAATCCTCAAAGTCAAAAAACTGAAGTAGTTTTTCAACACGCTTTACTTGATGCATAACAATTCCCCCTCAACGGATACAAACTGGATGCCAAGATAGTAGCTCAAAAGACCAAGATAAGTGGCATTAAAAGTATGCTGCAAATCACCCATAAGAATGTCAAGTTTTGCATCACATGACCCAATCAAGAGTATGTCATCGACATAAAGAACAAGCACTATAAGATCAGCCCCATTTTTGCATACATAGAGTGTGCTTTCAGTCGGACTATGTGTGAAGTCAAGCGCAATCAAGTGCTTATGGATTTTGTCATACCATGCACATGGAGCTTGCTTGAGACCATAGAAGGCTTTATGCAAGTGACAAACCATGAACTCTTTCTCTTTCATAGAAAATCCAAGAGGTTGCTTCACATAAACCTCTTCTTGGAAATCACTATTCAAGAAGGCTGGTTTTATGTCCAACAGATGCACTTTCCAACATCGATGGGCAGCCAATGCAACCACAGTATGAATGGTAGTCATGCGTGAAGTAGGTGCAAACGTTTCCTCATAGTCATATTGTTGGGCATATCCTTTGGCAACCAATCTAGCTTTGTAGTGATCAACGCTACCATCATATTTTCTCTTAATCTTGGAAACCCACTTTGTACCAATGGCATTTTTTCCTTTTGGCAATTCACATAACTCCCAAGTACCATTCCTATGTATGGAATCCATTTCTAATTGCATAGTACTCATCCATTATGGATCATCACATGCATCTTCAAAAGAAAGTGGTTCTTCATTACATGTTGTAGCAATAAGAGAATAATCCACAAAATTACTTGATGCATGGTGAGAGCTTGATCTTGTTCTACCAAGTAAAGGTGCACTCAATTTGTTGTCCTGCAAAGTTTGTTTCAGCCACTTTAGCATAGATTGTGCACTCTTGATAGACATGCATTCATTATGTAACATCATGCATGGGCTGAATTTCATGCTCATTTTCAGCCATATTTTGATGCAAATGTTCATACATATGTGGCTGGAAATCTCCAGCAATTTTGATAATTTTTGGTTGAAAATTTTCATCCATGTTTGGCTGGAAATTCTCTACATTTTCAGCCCTATTTGGTTGGAAGTTTTCATCCCTTTGAGCCTCAATTGGCTGATCTACATGGCCATAGTAAGGCACACCATTTTGGAACAAAGGCATGAGTGTATCAAACACATCTTGTGAGCCAATTGTTGGCTGTTTTTTGCATTCAAGTAGAGGGAAAACTAAATTTTTAGCAAATACCACATCTCGACTCACAATAATTGTGTTCATCAAGGGACGGCACAATCTATATCCCTTATTTTCAGCACTATAACCAACAAATATACATTTTTTGCCTTGTCATCAAGTTTGTGACGTTGTTGTGATGGCACAAGAGCATATGGCAAACAACCAAACACACGCATAACCAAAGGCTTATGACCATTCCAAGCATCATAAGGAGTGATGACTCTCAATGCTTTTCTAGGGTAGCGGTTCGTTCAACACATAGTTTGCACACATGACTGCTTCCATCCAAAACTTATCAGGAAGATGCTTTCCTTTAACCATACATCGTGCCATTTCAAGTAGAGTTCTATTTTTACATTCGAAAACACCATTTTGTTGAGGTGTAATGGCACCGTACATTGGTTTGAAATATATCTTTCATGAAGAAAAGCATTAAACTCATGTGACATGTATTCACCACAATGATTCGTGCGTAGAGTCAAAAGCTTTTGTGAAGAAAAATTGTCAGCCATAGCTAAAAATGCTTTGAAGCAAGAAAATACCTCATTGTTTGCTTTCATAGGATACACCCATGTATGCCGAGTAGCATTATCAATGAAGGTAACAAAATATACATGCTTCCCAAAAGATGGAGTTTTGATGGGACCATATACATCACTGTGAACAAGCTGCAATTTTCTTGTAGTGTGTGTATGGCTATCTTTTGGAGTAGAAGCACGATGCATTTTTCCAAGAATGCAACCTTCACATGCATGCTTTTCAATGGACTCAAGTGTAGGAAAACCAATAACCATGTCCTTCTTTTGCAGGTAAAGCAAACTAATGAAGTTCAAGTGACCAAAACGAGCATGCCAAAGCTCCATTTCCTGAAATCATGAACCATACAATTATCATCAACAAAGTGTACATGAAGTCCAGCTTTGGCAATCAACGGGATTGAAATTAGGTTCTTCTTGATACCAGACACATACAATGCATTTTTCAAGAGAACCACACCTCCATTTGCAGCCGTAAGCTCAATTTCTCCTACTCCAATGATAGGATAAGAGACATTTTTTGCACACACCACATGTCCTCCTTTGGGTGCATCTTTCAAAGAGGCAAAAAATATTCTGCATGATGTTATGTGCTTTGAAGCACCAGTATCAAAGAACCAATCGGAATCAACTCATGACCATACATTTAGAATGCAAAGAAGCATCATAATGACATGTAACAACACATGAACAAAAATATTGAGCCATGTTAGCTTCATCATTCTTTGCATTTGCTGAATTTTCAGCAATAGGCATGTCGGATTCCTTCTTCTTTTCATTGCATTTAGCAAGCTTTCTACATTCATCAATAGTGTGACCAACCTTCTGCAATATTTGCATCTCTTATTCTTTTGCAAATCAGCATCATTAGAGGAATGAGTGGAAGAGGAAGGTTGAGGCTTTGGTTTTGATAAACCCAAAGTTGAACCATACTTGCTTTTCCTCTTTTTGAGATAACAAGTGCTTGCGTTCCCTCAAAGAGACACAACCTCATCAAATGCATACATATTAGCCTTTCCTTTTGCAACCAAACAGAGTGTAGTAGCAAAGCTTTGAAAAGATTCTGGTAATCCTTCCAATAATGTAGAAATGAGTGATGCATCCGGAATGATCTCATCTATGTTTGCCAATTGTTCTTTCAAGTCCTTGATGCATGTCACATACACATCCACCGACTCATTTTCAGCCATACATATATCTTCAAGGTACTCCTCAAGTATGCAACATGTGCTTCATTATGCATGGCATACAAAGAAGCAAGAGTGTCCCATGCATGTCTCGATGTAGAACATGATCGAATGTGTGGAACTATATGATGCTTAATAGAAAGCGCAATCAATGCATGAGCTTGAGCATCTTTTCCATCCCATCTAAGCTGCTCTTGTGTAGGTGTAGAAGGAGAAACCACTGTGCTTGAAGAAGAAGCTCCATCTGTGACAGTAGACTGTGAAGTAGAAGCACCTGCAGGTCTTCGATCAACATTTGCCACTATGTTCCAAAGTTGTTTTGCGACAAGAACATGTTTCATCATGTAAGACCACATCGGATAGTTGGTCCCATCAAGCTTATCTTCAGCTTGAAGCATGTCAAACGTCATTGTTGCCCGCCATTTTGCTAAGGAACAAGAGTGTAAGAAAATCTTCACTTCGACGAAAGCTAAAATTTGAGCTCACAAATTGTCACTCTGATGGCGATTCTAACTACACGAATGGCTTCAAAATGCGGGTAAAACTCCAACGCACTTGGTGGAAATGTTTCTTGACTACTGAAATTTATAGTTCTATGCTCCGAAGTCGATTTGCACTATTAAAAGTGTGTGCACAACATTGCATGAAAAACCGGAACTTGAGAAGGAGCTGAACTTGCTCTGATACCACTGTTGGGTGGTGAAGAAGTGCACACAAGAACCACACACAAGAAGCACACACAAGGAGCACAAATGCGGCAAGACACACGGAGAAGACGATGGCTGGAATAACTCTCTCTATTGATAATTAATTGAACTAAAGTAAGAGCTGAATAATAATCCCTAAGTACAAAGTACCACCACATATGAGTGAATCATGTATGTGGTAACATGGGGAAAAAACCTCTAGCCAGCACTAGAGTAAAAAGTGCCCATGTAGAGGGAAAAGGTTCACATCAAAGCTACTCGAGGAACACATAAGTGTAACAGAAAGTATCCTTCACATGAAGACATAATACAAAAAGAATTGTAGGTTTGGTATTCAACCAAAAAACTTCTATAATTACCTCAAATACCACTTGTCCTAACAAATTTATGTTCTTCTTGATCATTGGAATTGCCCATGAGTACTAGTATTCCCCAATATAAAGGTTCATGTTTATTTGTATTACAAGAAGGTGGTTCTGGCTTCAAAGATTATCATGGCATAAGAGTATTAGCTATGAATAATTTCTAATGTCATGCTAAGAAATATTTCTTCTTTCATGTGTGTACCTTTTCTTGCATTCATGAAAATATATGTTGTTGTATGGCATGAATGATTCATGCTTTTGGGCTCCTTTTTGTGCACAAACATGTGCTTCTATACTATGCATCATCATGCGGATGCACAAAATTTTGTGCATCTAAAAATGTTTCAAATGAAAAAGAAGTTGAAACTGTGCAAAAAGAAAGCTTAGAAATTTAGATTGTGCATTCAAACTATCCACTGTTGAGATAAATGCATAAATTCTTTCTTTTTAGTGCATAAATGAATGCAAGAGCTTGAAAATCTCAATTTTCCAGCGCAAATGTGTTTGACTTTTCAATTCTAGAATACATTATCTTCAACAATTGAAGACGTAAATCTCAATTAATTTCCAATGCAAATGTGTTTGACTTTTCAATTCTAGAATACATTATCTTCAACAATTGAAGACGTAAGCATGCTTAAATTATGGGGTGCATGCAAAGATAATAGAAACTAGGGAAAACAAACATTGAAATCAAATATAACTAAAGAAATTACTTAGTTTTATCATAAGCTACATGAATCATTTTTCTAAAAATATCCAAACTTTATCTTTGTCCTCCATCTACTTTATCCTCCCTCATTCAATTGGTAGCTTCATTGTTTTTAGTGTATAGAAGGGCACACCAAAGAGACACTCCTTCAAACACGTTATGATGATGTATTGCAAGATCTTGAAATGTTCAATTACTCTAAAATACATGTGCATATGCATGTTATGTATATTATATTTAAAGAATAAATGTTTAGGCTTTTGAGCATCTCCTCTCATGATTTCACAAGATATGCCCTTTTGGTTCATGTATAGATTTCCATTCAAAAGAAATCATAATATTTTTATTCATGTGTGTGAGGAATATGTAATTATTTGCATATCATGCCATTCATACATTTAAGGTGCAAACTATGCTGTCTCTAAATATATTTCTCTTCGTCTTAAGGAATTTAAAATAACAATAAAGAACTAAAATAGGTCTCTTGATCGATTACCTTTGATAAACAAAGCCCATGCTTCATCTTTTTCTTGCTCACATCTTAATTCCAAGAATTATCTTTGTAATCCTTGAGGTCTCTCCTTGTTCAATTGGCATAGTTACTTAACTAGGACAATGCCTATTCTAGCTAACACATGTTATATGCTTATTAGCACAACTAGTATGATAACTAGCATAGTTACTATGATAAGTAACATAAGGATCTATTCTAATTAGCACAAATAGTATGTTAACTAGCACAATCAATGTGGTAGCTAATAGAGGATCTATGCTTATTGGCACAACAAGTATGCTAACTAGCATAGTTTGTATGTTAGCTAACATAGACTTATGCTAAATAGCAAAACTACTATGCTAACTATCACAATCACTATGCTAGCTAACATAAGATTTATGCTAATTAGCACAAAGTAGCATGCTAACTAGCACAATCTATATGCTAGCTAGAAAATGCACTATGCTAACTAGCACAATCAATATTCTACCTAGCTTATTCAATATGCTAATTTGGGAATTCATTATGCTACTTAGCACAATCAATATTCTAGTTATCAGAGGTTCTATGCTAAATAACACAACAAGTATACTAACTAGCACAATCTTATTTGTTAGCTAACACAAAATTATGCTAATTAGCACAACCACTATGCTAACTATCACAATTAGTATGCTAGCTAACGTAAGATCTATGCTAATTAGGACAAAGTAGCATGCTAACTAGTCACTATGCTAATTAGGAAAGCCATTATCCTAGACTAGCACAATCAGTATACTAGCCAACATAAGGTCTATGTTAATTAGCACTCCACTTATGCTAGGTAGCACAAACTATATTTAGTTGACATATACTTAGTGCTAATGAGCACAACTTGTATGCTAACAAGCACAATAAATATGTTAGCAAACATAAGTTCTATTCTAATTAGCATAAGTAGCATGCTAAAAAGCACAATCTTTATGATATCTAACAAAGACACTATGTTAGCTAGCACAATTACTATGCTAACTACCATAGACATTATGATAATAAGAACAAATAGTATGCTTATTACAATCATTATGCTAGCTAACACATGCTTTATGCCAATTAGCACAACAAGTATGTTGACTAGCACAATCTGCATCTTATCTAACACAAGCTCTATGGCAATTAGCATAACTAGCATGGTAACTAGCACACTCAATATGCTAACTAGTAAAGGCATTATGATAATTAGCATAATCACTAGGTTAGCTACCATAATTGTTATCCTAATAAGGAAAGCCCATATGCTAAGTAGCACAATCATTACGCTAGTTAACATAGCCTATATGCCAATTAACATGGCTACTATACTATAGTGCTAAGACATTATGCTAATTATAAGAACTAGTGTGCTAACTAGCACCTCAACATGCCATTTGAAAAAAACGTTCTAGTAGTACCATACTTATTGTGCTTATTAGAAATAGCTTTATGCTAATTTCAATTGTGCTAATAAACACAATCATTATGCTAAATTCCACAAAAAATATTCTACCTATCATAACAAACGTCCTAACAATCATACATTATCGACTTATTAATAAACACAATCATTATGCTAAATTCCACAAAAAATATTCTACCTATCATAACAAACGTCCTAACAAGCATACATTATCGACTTATCTGCTCCAATAGAAGGCAACAAGTTTGGAAGTTTAAGAGGATAGTTTATAGAACTCAGTTTCTCTCACATGGGTTATGGATATAAAAAAAAGAATATGGTAAACATGATTTTGCACGGAAGCTTGACTATTGTGGTGATATCCTCTGTTCCAATGCCATAGCTACATCCACTACATTTGTTTTCTAGTGAGATTGTTACCACTTCACTGCCCCTCAAAAATGTTCCCATTGCTTGATTAAACAAAAAATGGCAACCAATTGATTGAAGGAAGTAATCTATATGAAAGAACTTCGCCACATATTCAACTGCTCCTCAAGGTTTTGCATTATATGTTCTTAACTCTCAACTTGAACCTAAAAAGTACAATATCCACAATTTTAATATCCACTTGGGAGGTTATGCAAATGAACATGACATTAAACCTATACTTATTAATCAACACGAAATTGCAATAGGCATGCTACTCTCATCATTATAACTCTTCTCAAAGAACATGAGAATTTCTAATGTCTCTTTGTATACTAGAAGCTTCGTTTCAATGTCTAAGTGTTGTTTATAGCTTCAATTCTTTTGTTGTTGGAGACTTAACAACATACTTCATTCAATTTTTCTCGATGTCAGATGATAGTCAGACTAATCTTTGCAATAGTTCCTAATTTATCTTGGCCTCATCTAGAGAGACTTGAGCTAATTTTAGCTCCTCTTGAGATGAGAGTTTCCAAAGCACTTCTCAATCTCATGGCCAATAGTGTCCATGATTAGTGTCCCCTTGAGAAAATGTCCCGTTGTGAGGGCATGTATCCATGTGTGTGTATACATACATATATACATACACACACACACACACACACACATATATATATATATATATATATATATATATATATATATATATATATATATATATATATATATATATATATACACAAATATATATATATATATATATATATATATATATATATATATATATATATATATATATATATATTCCCAACTTTCACTTATCATAGCTGTTGGCTATTGGATGGACTCTCCTCCATAAGGATCATAACATCTTTCACGTACTTAGGCACTCTTTCCAATCCTCACACTCATTCATGATTGTACTTAATGTCTCGTACAGTCGACAGTCACACACCAAATGGCGATCCTCATCAACCTGCTAAGATCCAACCAAGCAAATAACCTTGGACATGAATACACATAGAGGGACTGTACTAATGAGAAAGAGTATATGTCACTCCCAGTTTTATAGCTGTAGGCTGCATAAAACTTTGAGCATATTCTGCAAACATGTCCATCTTTTGTGTCTACCACCCCATTGAGCTGCATTGCCTCTCCTCATTTACGCCTTATTGTCACAATTAATATTTCCTAATGATCCTTGCCAATCGCCATGTCATCGATCACAGAAAGTTGAATCTAATAGTTTCAGACAATTGCATGATCATGAAGCATTTGAAACTCTTTTCTCATGAAATTGTAATGAATTTGAAACTACTTAACAAAACTTATTAGTCCCAAAACCTTCTTTATTCTGCAAAACAAGAGGGTATAACAGCTAAACAGCTCTGTTAATTTGATGATCTGAAAAGCCAACTCTAGCATTACTTGACAGAGCAGATTTACACACATGATGATGCACACATGATGATGTAGTGCTTATGCAGTACACCACATTGTGCAAATTGCTTTTTTTCTATATAGTTTTTACCTTTAAAATATATTGGGCAAACTTTAGCTTCTTTGTAGATATGTGCTGTGACATCCATCTATACCTTTTTATATGTTTTTTAAGGTTCTCGCTTAGAAAGGAAGAATACAGAAAGTGTGTATTTGATGCACTCACTTTGATCTATCAATAATGAGTTTATGAAGGTGATGTATGGAGGAAGCTTGAATCGCCTGTTGTCTACCAAACACTCAATCAAGGAAGCCGCTTCATTATCAAGGAATGGATCATGTGATAGGGAAGACAGGACACTCATGATGAGTGCAAATTCCTTGTCAGGAGCAATGTCATTTTCCTTCCAGCTATCGACCAACATTCCCCATAGCCCCTCTCTGCCTATGCCTCTCTCTCCCTCTCTCAAGCTCATCTCTCTCTGAACCTCTCTCTCTCTCAAGCTCATCTCTCTCTGAATCTCTCTTTACAGAGTGTGCATATACACATACATAATTGGACCATGTAAATTTAATATGAATGATCAAATTCCTCCTCTTGGTTACAGGAGCGTGATGTGAGCATCTTTTCACAACCTTCCAACTCAAGGTCCTCTCCCCTCTTTTTATGAGGGGCCCAAAATGACACAAGGGAAATTTTGAGAGGGCACATGTGATCCTAGAATTCTACGAGGCAGAGCCATGGGCTCTGGCTTGCTTGAATTTACAAGCAAAGAAGAAAGCAGGGAGGTTTCTATCTTCACCGTGTTCCTGTCGAAAGGTCTTGTCATGGCGTGGGTAATATGAACGCCAAAAATATCCCACGGACAGACAGATGGCCTTCTCCTCTGTTTTCCTCGTGAGTTGCGCAATGCTTCTGTGCACACACAGCTTCAAGCAGCTCGCATAAGTAACACGACGCTGCTGCCCGTGACTGTCATCTCCATCCCCGCAATCCTTTCTCTGCTCAAGCTCGCTTTCTGACAGTTATGACGCTAACCTTTGATCCGTTCGTCCATGGCGTAGTACTCGTTCTTCCCCTGCTCCTGGCCTTCCATGGCTCGTCTGAGGTGGAGCTTGATCGTCGATGGTTTCATGTCGTCCCGTTAACAGAGCACCCCGACTCCTATGCTTCCCAGTTCGTCGACGCTGAGAGCGCCCAAGGGAAGCGCGCCAATGTAGATGCATTCTCCGCCGGAGGTGGGAGGACGCTGTCCCTCAGACTCATGCACAGGGACTCCCCTTACTCTCCCCTCTCGACGAGTTCCGACCTTACTCCTCAGCAACGTCTTCTCGGTCGACTGGACAGAGACATGGCGAGAGTTCAAGCACTGACGCAGAGAGCAGAAATTGCCAGTGAAGGGCAAGCCCGCGATGTACAGAGGAAGGTGAACAGAACCTCCTACGAGAATGAGGACAGAGACATGACGCAGAGGGGCGCCCATGGTTTAAGGGGCCCGGTCTACTCGGGCTTTAGGCAGGGAAGCGGGGAGTACTTCGTCAAGCTCGGAGTGGGGACGCCTGCAAGGGAGATGTTCATGGTGATCGACACAGGGAGCGACGTAATGTGGATCCAATGCACGCCCTGTTTAGACTGCTACGAGCAGAGGGATCCCGTCTTCGACCCTACTTCATCTTCCTCTTACAGGAAGCTCTCGTGTCGGTCTCCCGTCTGTGGAATGTTAGAGCTTCACGGGTGTGCAGGAGGCGGAGATGGCCACTGCTTGTACCAGGTGGCGTATGGGGACGGTTCCTTCACGGCGGGCGAATTCTCTGTGGAGGAGCTGACCTTCGGAATGCACGGTGGTCGTGGACGGCGACCGCGCGCGTCGACGACGACGACGGTGAGAGTGGCGATGGGCTGCGGGCACGATAACGAAGGGCTATTCACCGGAGCGTCAGGGCTGTTTGGACTCGGCGGCGGGCATCTGTCGTTTCCTTCGCAGGTGGGAAGGAGGTACGGTGGTGTTTTCTCGTATTGTCTAATGGACAGAGACATGGAAGGATACTCCTCGCTAGAGTTCGGCGCATATACCGCCAGGGGCGACAGTGGCGACGACAGCGACAGAGGCGCCGCCGCCCCACGAGGCACCATCTACACCCCATTGTTTCGGAACGCTCGCATGCAGACTTTCTACTACGTAGCTCTGAGCGGCATCAGCGTGGGCGGGCATCTGTTGCCCATTCCTGCCCGCGCCTTCCGGATGAACGGAGGCGGCGCCGGCGGCGTCATTGTGGACTCAGGCACCTCCGTCACGCGGCTGGTGGAAGTGGCGTACGGGCCGCTGCGCAGCGCTTTCCGAGCGGCCACACGCGACCTGCCGTTCGCGGGGGGCTACTCCCTCTTCGACACTTGTTACGACCTGTCGAGGCGATCGACTGTGAAGCTGCCGACCATGTCCTTACACTTTGAAGGTGGCAGCGAGGTGGCGCTGCCAGCCAACAACTACTTCATCCCTGTCGACGCCACGGGCACGTTCTGCCTGGCTTTCGCGGGGTCGCCGGGAGAGCTGTCCATCATCGGCAACATCCAGCAGCAAGGCTTCCGCGTCACCTTCGACACTGCATCCATGCGCATCGGTTTCTCCCCGAACCAATGTTGAGTAGAGTATACATCTTCCTCGTTTCGACCTTCAAATCTCGATTAGGGATTCATCATGGAAAACTACTTAGTTCACTACAACCCTCATTTCCAAACTTCCAACATACACACACAAACACATCTCAAATACCTTACATGGACTATTGTATGTGTAATATATTATGACACCTCGTTCTTTATGTGTGTATATGAGCTAATGTGTTATGAAGAAAAGAGGTCACCTACTCACTCAATGAGATCTTGCACCTTAGGAATATCACATTGGTTAAGGGAAGTTTTGAACATTGATGGATGTTTCCGAAGAAGTAATTTCTAAAACACCAATCACTTGACTTAATCTGCCTTCTTTTTGCATGCGGCAATGAGACCATATTAAGCTTCTACGAAAGGTCATGGGTGTCTACTTCTTCATGTAGGCACTATATTATGCTTCTACGAAAGGTCATGGGTGTCTGCTTCTTCATGTATCTTGTGCTCTCTTCACATGCAAACACACAAGAAAGAGCTCTCTCCAAATTCATCTTTCTTTTTCCCACTCTTTGGTATAAAGGTTGCAATTTTTTTAGCTTATTGAACTCCAAAGAATATGACATAGAAGTTGGTCAAGCTATGCATACACATACACATCAGTAAGAAGAAAGACAAAAATAAGGCCTACTAGGTAGTTAGGTCACATAGTAGAAAAATCAACCTTGTGTACAGGATTTTTCTCCTAAAGTGTGTATTAAGAAAGTTGGATCTACTTTTTCTTTTGCAATTGAATGGTGCTCATATTATCAACAATCAACATTACAATCATCATAATACATATGAAATCACATAGTCGTGTGTGCCTCGCATGTACTTATGATTGCTTCTTTGTATTCTATCTTTCTAATTCAAAATGCAAACGTTAAGTGCTTTCTATTAAAAATTGTTTCACTATTGCAAACCATCAAAATCACTAATAAATCGTCTTATCATATGAAGATTTTGCCCATCTTTCTTATCACACATTTTAATTTAATATGCACTTGCGCAAAAAATGTAAAAAATCAATTACACGAAAAATGAATGCAAGAAGAGTAGACAAATTTAGTAGAATTTTAAATTTTTTACTAACAACAAATACAGTAGAAATGCACTCTCAGGATAGAGCTTAAGTGGCAATCTACACAAGTATAGATGGGAGATTCCAAGGTATAGGCATGTTGGTTCAACTCAAGGCTAGTGTAGAAGTTATTTATAAATAGGCTAATGGAGAGGTATGGTTTTCCATGGATGATTAAACATGAGCAATTGTACATGGTCAGCCATTGCTCATGTAGTAGTCTATTGCACACAAATTAGGGAATTGCTCTCCGAGTATCCTACTTTTCCTATTTTTGGAGCACCTACCCTATTTTTCTTATTTTTTGAGCACCTCTTGTTGGATAAAATTGTTAACCAAGCACTATTTTAATATCTCAATTCATTTTGATTTTTTCCTTTTATTCAACCATGTGTATTATTTTATTATTTCCTTATACTTTGTGAATATATTTTTTATTCATGAACCATTATTATTTTATTGCTCTCCTCATTGTGATAAGAAATATTATAATAATACAGTATGAGTGGTTCATCCACATCTCCACATAACTCTCTTAAAAGTCATTTGTGTCCCGAGTTCGAGGACTACGGAAGCACTCAAACAACACAAGGAAGAAGAAGAAGCTTGGAGAACAATACAACACTTATTGTATTACAAAATGAACGTACAAAGATAAGTGGATTGTTAGGGTTATAGCAAGCCTAGGAAAGAAACCTCTTGAAGATGAAAAAAAATGCCTCACAGTCCTAAGTGTGTTAATGAATATCACTACCAAAACATATCAACGAATTTCCCTTGGGAATGATGTGTTGAACAAGCTGGTACTGAAGTATAGGGAAGTGACAAGCTATGTGGAATGAAATCAATCCAAAAAATTAAGTAAATCCAAAGCTTTGCAAAAAGCTTCAAACAACCTTTGTGAAAAGGTGTGCAATGTTATCTTGTGTGAGCACATAAGACAAATTGATCTCTCGAGCAAAGAGTCTTTCCTTGACATAATCATAGTGCACCGCAATGTGCTTTGTGTGAGCATCGAACACAGGGTTCCTCACAATGTGCTTTGTGTGAGCATCGAACACAGGGTTCCTCACAATTGCCAATGCACTTTGACTATTAGTAAAGATGGTGTTGGCATAAGATTGATCAACACCCAAATCAACCAAAACGTGTTTGAGTCACACACATTCAATAGTAGTTGTGAAAGTTACTCTATACTAAGCCTCACAATTAGAAGCAATCACAATAGGATGCTTCTTGCTCAAACAAGACATGCAAAAGCTACCAAGCATGAAATAGAAGCCATTGGTGGATACATAGGTGTCATAGCAACCAGCCTAATTTGAGTCAAAAAAAACATGTAAATTTGGTGGTAATGATCCCCCTTGGGATAAAACAATCCAAGTCGTTGGGTACCACTTAAGTTGCAAAAGATGTGTTGCTTGACACCTAGGAAATGCATAAACTTGCTCATCTAGAGACAAAAATTGAATGTCAGGCTAAGTTATGCATAAGTAAATCAAGCATCCAATAACCTACAGATAGAGAACAACATCAAATGCATCTCCAATATTATGAAGGCTCAATCCATTAGGAAAAAAGGTGAACCTTGCATGGGCCTTGTAAGGGATTAAGATGAATAAAAAAAGAGTTTCACGCCACAAAAAAACCACTAGTTGTTTCACAAATAAAATAATGTATCTAAAGTATGTGCTCAATTTGAATAGACTCGTGGATATTTGTATCCCTTAGATAAAATCCCACGGACGGCTGAGATGAAGGAGGGAGTTCCTGTCACAAGACGACAAAAACTTGTCTAAAAGCTGAGCAGTCGTGGGCATTTTTGTCCATTAGATTATATCACATGGACGGCCAAGATTAGGATGTTTTGTCTGTCAAAAGATGACAAAATAGCAAGCATT
Source organism: Ceratopteris richardii (assembly GCA_020310875.1). NCBI lineage: Eukaryota > Viridiplantae > Streptophyta > Polypodiopsida > Polypodiales > Pteridaceae > Ceratopteris > Ceratopteris richardii. The sequence goes on from CM035413.1 coordinate 78,307,324, forward strand.
CAATGAGCAATGGGAGTATGTGTTGACTGGCAGAAAACGACAAACGGCGAGCTGCAGTTCCATGGCGAGGTTCATCTGGCGCCGTCCGATTGCTTCAGGATCTAAAGGCTCAAATGTGATCTTAAGATCTTCCCAAAGATATGGTTTCACAGCCCTTCGATCTAGCTCCATCCAATGGAATGTATTTAAAGGCACCTTTCTTCATGCATTTGAATCTACACCGTTAGATCTCCTTCACATCCAATGGACAAAATTCCATGCCGATTTTTTTTTTGAGATTTAACATAAGCCTTAGGATCTTTGCATTCATCCAACGGCTATGGTTGAAAGTCTAGCACTATCAAACCACTTTTTGAGAAGAACTTGTGGTTTTTAGCCACTCATACCAGCTTTGACCACCAAAAAACAAGGGAAGCCTAGGCCTAGCCTAGACTAGACTGTGTCCACCACCCTCCTCTCATTGGTCCATCACTAATCACTCCTTTAGCTAAAAGGCCCATGCAAGGTTCACCTTTTTTCCTAATGCGTAGATCTGTTTGCGTGGGAATGAAAATAGGTTTTCAATCTTCAAAGCCAAAACATCGCAAAAAAATATCAATAGATTTTTTTTAATACAAAGCTACACCCCCATCAACTTGCATAAACTGAATGCCTAAGTAATGACGTGAATGCCCCATATTTTACATCTCAAAGGAGACATGCAAATAAGCCTTAAATTCAGGAATGTGCTTCTTTGTAGGATGAGTGAGTAGCATATCATCAACAAATTCAAGAATGATTAGAAATACATCATCTTCATGCTTAACATATAAGTTTCTCTCAATTGGAGTACTCTAAAATCCATCTACTATCAAGTATGAACATATTCAAGAATGATTAGAAATACATCATCTTCATGCTTAACATATAAGTTTCTCTCAATTGGAGTACTCTAAAATCCATCCCAAGCATGCAGTTTTTGCTTCAATCCATATAAAGTCTTTTTGAACCTGCACATTTGCACATTTTATTTTGATGCCCTCTCATCACAAAAGCATGGGGTTGAAATACATAGACTTCATGTAAATCACCGTTTAGGAAGCGCAATTTTAATATCCAATTTATGTACATTCCAACCATGATGAGTTGCAAGTGCATAAATTCTATGAGCATTTGTCATTTTTCATAATGGAGCAAAGATCTCATCGAAATAAATGCCCTTCTCTTGAGCATAGCCTTCGGCAATAAGCCTAACCGTATACCTATCAACTGTTGCATGAGGCTTTAGTTTTAGCTTCTATACCCATGTAGTGCAAGCCGGCTTTTGCCTAGAGGAAAATCACATAAAGACCAAGTACCATTCTTCATAATAACATCATATTTTGATTACATAGCAACCATCCATTTCTTTTAATTTTGTTCCTTATCAATAGAAATAGGATCATTCTCTTCATAAAGACTAGAGACAACCATAACATGATGCAAAAGAAGCTTTATGAGATCTTGAACAAGTATGATATGACAAAGGTGCATCTATTTTGTTTTTTTTTTTTGCCTCTTCTATATCAAATCTCTCATTAGTAAGTGTATCATGTAAATCTGAAGTAGAAATAGAATGCTCTAGATCATAATTTAAAGCCTATAAAGGTTGAGAAATTACCTCACTAGGAGAAGCATTTGATTGTCCGATTGTGAAAAGAGGCAGCTGAGTGTCATACACATCCTTTGAGTTGATTGATGTCTCCTTGGTACATGAAAGTAAGGGCTGAATTTCATCTTTTGCAAAAGAGACATCATGACTAACTAGAATGCATCTCACCTTTGGAAAATAGATGATAGCCTTTGCTTTCATAGTTGTACAAAAATATATATTTTTTACATCCTTATAATCTATTTTTTTGCATTGTTGTTGAGCCACTAATGCACGAGCTAGAGAGACAAAAATTCATAGATGAGAAACAAATGACTTGCAACAATGCCAAGCCTCATATGGAGTGATAGACTACAATGATTTATTAGACACTATTAAGTACATATATTGCACACATAATAGCCTCAAGCTAGAAGCTATGTGTTAAAGCTTGACTTTTAACCATATGCTTTCCCATTTCCATGTGATACTTGTTCCTCCCCTCCAAAAATCCATTTTGTTGAGGTGTATATTGAACTCTAAACTTGCATTTTATCTGACAATCAACTAAAAATACACTAAATTCAAGGGACATATACTCCCCTTTTGATCAAAATAGAGGATGCCCATTTTACATGTTGATTCTCAGTCATAACCATGAACTGTTTAAAGCATAAACACTTTGGACTTTGTTTTCAATGAATAAACCCATGGACACATAGAAAATTCATAAATGAAAGTCACAAAGTATAGGTAATTTCCAAATCAAGGTGTCTACATAGGACCATAGACATCATTATGGAGAAGTTGCAATTTATGTGCAGCTCTAATTGAACCATCTTTGGGGAAGGAAACAATGCTTCATTTTACCTAAAATACAACCCTCACAAACATGCTTATAGGGCATCTCAAGTTCAGGAAGAGAAGGCACAATTTCATGTTTTTTATAGTGAAAGTGCCCAAAGTGTGCATAACCAAGTTTTGCATATGAAATAGCTTGAGAATCATGAACTATACATGATGAATCATTCTTAGATTTTGCATAATCTATGAGCTTAAATAGCCCACACCATAAATTGCCATAACCAATGATAACATCACCATTGGAGAGATATTGAATTGTACATGTGTCATCAACAAATTTAAACATCAAGCCGATCTTGGCTATTGCTATAATTGGTAACATGTTTTTCTTGATGCCTAGCACATATAAGGAATTTGAAAATGTGAAAGAACTGCCATCAAGGGTCGTGAGAATGATCTTTCCAACCCTTAATGACAGGATAAGATGATTTAGCACATGTGACAATATTCCATGATGTAGGAATAGGTTCAAGTGAAGTGAAGAAACTACACTGTGGAGTTATATGTTTGGTTGCACCACTAGTGCTCTTTGAGATAGTTGTATTGGCAAACCAAAAATGGTATACATTTTTAGCACAAAAGGAGGAAATTTTTTGCATAATCATTGCAATAATGCATTTGGAGGCCAAACGGAGCTCACATTAAAATTTCAATGCCACAATGGCAAGAAATTTTTAACTCCAAATCACCTCAAGTATACTCACCAACTTTTGTGCAATTTGGAGACTGTGACTTGAAAGGTGGTGATGATGTCATAAAGAATCAAAGAGCTATTCTGATACCAATCATTGGATTTCAATGACTAGAAAAGCACATAAACAACACAAGGAAGAATTGTCATTTGTAGGTAAGAATTGTGTAGCACTTTGTGTAGTCAAACCATCAAAGTGATGGATTGTGAGTTGAAATTGTAGCAATCATTGCACATTTCATTCAAATAAAGATCTTGTCACATTCTTGTTCTTTAGTGAAATGGTGGCAATAATGATGTGTTTGGTTTTTTTCAAACTGAAGATAATATTGATGGGACCAACTATCCAATGTGGTCTTACATGATGAAACATGTTCTTGCTGCAAAAAAATTATGGAACATAGTGGCAGATGTAGATCGATGACCCCCAGGTTCTTCTACTTCATAGTCTAGTGTCACAGATGGAGCTTCTTTTTCAAGTACATTGTTTACTTTTCTCAACCTTCACATGAACAACTTAGATGGGATGGCAATGATTCTCAAGCTCATGCATTGATTGCACTTTCTATGAAGCATCATATAATTCCACATATTTGGTCATGTTCTACATCAAGATAGGCATCCAACACTTTTGCTTCTTTGTATAGCATGCGTAATGAAGCACATGTTGCATAATTGAGAAAGCAACTTGAGGATGTATGCATGGCTAAAAAAAGTTTATGGATGTATATGTGGTGCACATCAAGGACTTAAAAAAAGTAATTGGAAAACATAGACAAAAATAGTCATTTTCAGTTCAAATTCTAAGTTTTTCTCCATCTTCATCATCATCGTCACCATCTTCTCCCATGATCTTCACCTAAAATTTCTATTTTTCGACTATACATTCACTTTTTTTTCATTTATGGCTACGAGCAAGAAGCCTAGAGGAGTTTAGAAATAAAAAACTGAAGAAACACTCTTGAAATACTCTCTATATACCCAAAAACAAAGTAACCATTCATGCGGCATAACATGACCCACGTCAAGTATCACGAGTGCAATATTGTGGGTTAGGTGAGAGATTTTGCATCTAGAAGCATATAGGGGGGCATAAAGAGCAATATCTACAAAAATGTTTGAATTTGGACTTCAAAAGTCCAAGTATCATGACCAATTGAGTTCAAGTATCGCGATATCAAAATTTCCATGTGTCACGATACTTCATGTGTATTGTGTATCGTCAGGTTGAGTATCGTGTATTGTGTATCGTGTATTGTGTATCGTGAATACACAAGTATCATATCATGGAATATCTGGTATCGTGTATCATCGGGTCGTGTATCACGATACTTCCCAAGTATCGTGTATCACGAAGGTCGATATCATATCATAAGAACTTAGATCGTGTATCGTCTAAGGAAAAGTATCATATCGTGAGGACAAGTATTGTGTATTGTGCATCCCCAAGTATCATGTATCGTGAAGTTCAAGTATTTCCAACCTCAAGTATTGTGTATCAAGTTGGAGCCAAGTATCATATCGTGAGATCAAGTATCATGTATCATCTAGGCTTAGGTATCGTGTATCATATAGTTCAGATATCATGTATCATTCGTCTCAAGTATCATGTATTGTGGTGTCGAAATATTGTGTATCATGTAAAGGCAAGTATCATGTATCATTTTCTCTTAAGTATCGCTGATACTTCCTAGGTATCATGTATCCTGACATCTTGTTTTTTACCCTTAGGACACTGATTTGACATACCTTTTTCATCAAATATCCATTTTTTGAGCTCTATAGTGCATTGAAAAGTTTGTTTCAAATCCCACATGGCCTCTGGCTTTTTTCTTAAAAATAGTGCATTCATTTTTAGATAGGATAATTTGAAGTTGACCTTAAAGTGGGATTAGAAAGCAAAGGGGGCTCCAAAGGATTTTGAACAATAGAAGGGGAAAATTGGGACTAGAAGACAAAGCTTATGAACCTCAGATTTGGTAGACACTTAGGCAAGGATAGACAAAGCATTAGATCATCTGAGGCTAGTGACAACCATACAGCTATGTTGTGGGCTCAACAACTTAGTGGTTATCCCTACGTGCTAAGTTTAGACATGAGTGAGTCAGAAATGTCTTTTAGCATGGAGAGACCTACACATAGCTTAGCCACTGCCTATTTACAAACTCCAAAAGGTCCCTATAAGACACCATTGGAGTATATTAGGACTAATCAATTAGGTGCTCGCATCTATGAGAATGGTCGAAGGTGATCAGTTGTCCAACTCAAAAATCTAGATCAACTCTTCGGACTCAAACACCTAGTGGTTAAGTTTGAAGAGGGTTCGTACATTGATAAGCAAGCAACCATGTATGTGGTTACTAGCTTACTAGATAGGACAAATGAGTTTGGAAATATCATTCCAAAGAACGAGATAGGAGACCTAGAGCAAGGAGATCTAGGACTAGAACCCAAGATTCTTCGAGGTAAATTCATCTTCACTAGAGTGATTACTCTAGAGTGGATTCCCCAAGGCAACAAAAGTATAGAAATATTCTTGAATAGAGAAAGGCATGAAGCTTTTTGGAGGTTCAAGCCAGAAAAAACTAGTAGAATAGGCAAAGTCACCATCTATGAATTCAAACATCTGGAGATACCAGTTAAAGTTTTCTATTTGGATAACACATCAGATAGAAGATTCTTGGTGACAGAGCATGGTAAGCATGCATAAAATTGGTAGGGTGAATTGATTTTTCCTCCTCCCAGATCTAATGTTTCCCATGGGCTCCAAGGAGAAGGATCATCCTAAGCTCATGAAAACCAAAGGGATAAAGCTAGAGAGAGACCAGAGGTAAGCTTTCCACAAACTACGGGCAGATATAGATTAGGATGTGAAAGTGAAAGCCTGAAAGAGAGAGACATAGAGCAAATAGGCATCAAAGACATGAACATGATTTTCTAGTGCCTAGACCTCAAGAGTACCCAAGAACCCTTAGACCCTCTCAAGTGGTTAAGGCAACAAAGCACTATTTTGATGGGTCAAGAGATCCTTATGATCATGTGGCCGAGTTCAAACAAGTGTTAAGAGCTGAGCAGGTCGAGGATGTATTCACAAATTTTGAGGCATTTGGTTTGAGTCTTAAGGGTACTACCCTAGCTTAGTTTCAACCTCTAAATAGTCACGATTACCAAAATATAGGTCAACTACTAGAAGCATCCATTACAGAATTTTCCAAGAGTAGTATCAGGCATAACACATCATCCTTGATCCACAGCTTCAAGCAAACACCCCAAGAAACAGTGCCACTTGTAGGAAGATAGTTAAGACATTACTTAGAAAGATGCCATATTCCAGAGTTACCCACACCGACCAAAAAGTGGCCTTTTTTTAGATGGCTTACTAAGCACCAAGTTAAGATCATATGTGTACTTGAAAGAGCCTAGATCCATAGAAGAGTGTGTGCATATGTGCATTGACATAGAATACAACTTGGATGAGGAGTCAGATTTGTCCAAACTCTATAAGGATTCTAAATGTTCTACTAGTTGTTCCTCCAGACCCTCTAGTGAGATAGATGAGATAGCTGAGTAGGTTGTGAGGAAGCTAGGAGTTCAAAATAGACAAACACCAAGAATCACCTCATTGAAGCGATGTTATACTTGTAGAGGTGACCACATGGCTAACGTATGTCCATTGCAAAAGCAAAACATGAGAGAAATGAATGCTCCATATTGCACCATTGAGAGGAAATACATGAACCATAGAGCTCAAGATTGCCCATACAATAGGCACGCTGTCAGACAAACTTATCGGCAACCTTACCAACAGGGTAGGTATCAAATTCAATACCAACAACCATATCATAGACCACAACAACAATATCAACCTCAATATCAACCTCAATATCAACCTCAATATCAACAACAATATCAGGCACCATATAGACCACAACTAGTCCTAGGAAACCTACCATCAGCTCTTGCTAATGTGATTCCATTTAAGTATGCAGTGGCAGAGGAGAACCTTAATAGAGCATTGGTACCGATGGCCCCTTTGGTCTCAAACAATGACCATCATGCTCAAAGTTCTGATGACACCCATGAGGATAGTCCACAAGCTTATTGTATAGAGTCACCCAAGCAAAGTGAGACTTATCCATATCATATGAGGCACTACCTATGGAAACAAATTGGGAGCCAGAATACTCCAATGTAATGTACATGAATCCTAACCCTAGACCCCAGTTGAGACAAATGAGACCACAAGCCATTAGAGGACCTTGTTCTAGATGTTAAGGCAACTATTTCATTCGTGAATGTCCGCACCCATCAACTTTGGGACAAGGAAAAAACATCACAATACAAGGCTTTTGTTCTGAGTACAGCAAAGAACATCTCCTGAGAGATTGTCCAAGGAACCCTCTAGTGCACCCAAGGTTGCACCCATTAATGTGGTAGGCTTAGTGGTGGAATCAAGTTTGAGCAGTGTTAATGCGGCTCCTATAAAGGTAGTTATTAGGGCACAAGCCTTACAACAAAATAAAATAGTTGAACAATCAGAGTGAAGTGAATCAGGAGAGCCTAGTAAGAGGAAAACAAGAACATGGAAGGATACCAGGGAGAAATCCAATCATAAGTGGACTAGAAAGTTATCTGGCTAAAATAAATAGCAGACATCCACACCACCTCATCCCACCCCACGACCACAACTAAGGTTTTTTCTTGTAGATCCAACCCCATAAGGCTTGGACATGATGTTCAAGGCCTACCAAGCTCGACTTCAAGAAGGGACAAGAGTTGCAAACCTAGACAAGAGCTACCCTAGAGCACATCTAGAGATCGAATGGGCAAAATAGCTCAAGCAATGCTTGAGACCAATCAAATGTTCAATCAAACAAACTCTATCAAATCGGGTTTGCATTTCTAGGGCTTACTAGAAAGATTAGAGAAGTTGGTAAACAAGTCGTAGGTTTCTTTAACTCCATAGGCTCAACCATTTGTTGAAAGAGGAAACTCATCACCAACAAAATTTTGATGTTCTTGATTCCATGGATGATGAAACACCTCTTTCAATTGAACAGTACTCAAGAGTTCTTGCAGGAAATACAAGAAGAGAAATGGGCCAAGCAAGAGGGTACGCCTCATCCTTATCCTAAAATTGATGATCTTCATGATCAATTTCCCCAAGACATTCCATCTATTTATGGAGTCCAAGTAGAGAAACAAGAAGATGATAGATTAGATTTTGAATCTAATTCTTTACAAGAGTTGCCACAATTCACAGGTCCATGGGAATCTGAATCTCTTGATATCAGAGCTCCCAATATACTCGTAAGAAATGAAGACTCGATGGTTCCAAGGAGCAATAAATTCATGAAGAACACTAAGGTTTAGAGTCATCTCACTTTAGAAGAGCTTCTCAAAGTAAAACTTGAGTTATGGAATCATGTGGCAAATCAAGTTCCAAAACTTGGTTCCAATATTCCAAAAGCAGGCTCTAAGCAAAAAGTACCAGAGATACCTTTAGAAAAAAATAGGAGACATGCATGAAGGTGAAGAAGGTAATACTTATCTTCCAATCACCTACCAATGTTGCACAATCGAAGCTATCTTAGATTCAGGCGCTAGTGTTTCGATTGCAACCACCTCCTTGTGGAAGCTATGGGGCAAACCCGCATTAAGACCAACCAGAATGAAGCTTCAAATGGCTGACAGCCATGTTGAAAGACCTCTAGGATTGTTGGAAGGGATAACTCTAACTACTTGTGGGGTAGAGTTTGAACACACCTTTGCTATATGTGACTTTGGCAAAAATAGCATCTATGAGATGATCCTAGAAAGACCCTTCCTATGACAATTGCAAATAGTGCAAGATTGGGGAACCAACGCCTTGTACTTGCAGCACTTAGGGGTCACAACCAAGGTCAATCTAAAGGATTATACATTTAGAGATGTACCACCCCTACAATGGAATCCTATCCACGAGGCACTAGAAGATTCAATCTTTGTGCATTCTGAAAGTTTATCTGATCTATGTTGGATGCATGAAGATACTCATTTGTGGATGTGCAAGGTCACAGAGGAAGAGAATGAATGAACTTATCAAGGAGACAGACCAGTTAAAGACCCAACCCACACATCGATGATCTTTCCAGATGACGAATTTGAGCCTCATGGTTGGGCAGAAATCTTAGCCACCATGGAGATTGTTGTCAATGAAGAATATTGGACACCTCATTGTGATGAGGAGGGTTATGATATCTCTGTGTTCATGTGTGAGCCCTTGCTAGAAGAATGTGACCCTAGTGATGTCATAAAACAAGAAGAGGATGATGATCGAGAGTCCATTCTAATGGATAGTTGCTTTAATTCAGAGGAGCACTATCTAGATGATGTAGGAGTATTTACCCAAAAAGAAGAACCTATCACAAGCATCAAAACTATAAATTCAAAGGAGGGAAGTGAAGGTGTTCAAAGGAAAAAGAAAAGAAACGCAGTGAAACAAGAAGAGGAGAAATCATTGTTCGAGGTACCAAAAAATTTCAAGAAATATGAAGTCAAAGACCAAAACATTTTGGTGTGAATGCCTAAGAGAGAGGCCATCACAGAAAAATCATATGATAATATAGAAAAAAAACCAAAAAAATTGTAGTAACCATTGAAGAAAAAGAAGAGTGATGTACATACATAGGAGAAAACCTAAATACAGAAGAAGAAGTAGAGCTAGTATCTTTATTATGGGAATCTAGGGATGTGTTTGAATGGACCTATAGAGACCATCCCCATGATGGCTAACGCCAAGCCCACCAAACAAAAGCCCTACACATATAATGACACTTATGCAACCAAAATAAAAGAAGAAATTGATAGACTCATTGAAGATGGATTTATCTATGAGATTGAGCATACTGAATGGGTGTCCCCCTTCATAGAAGTGCCAAAGAAGAATCGAAAGTTGCAAGTGTGTATTAACCTTAAAAAATTTAATGATGCTACAATTAGAGATAGTTATCCACTTCCAATCACCAAACATTTATTGGAGCATGTTGCAAGCAAGGAAGTTTGTAGCTTCTTTGATGGTTTTTCAAGTTACAACCAACTAGCCATTGCCCCACAAGATCAACACAAAATGGCATTTGCCAGAGATCGAGGAATCTTTGCATTTTGTGTTATGCCATTTGGGCTCACCAATGCACCTACAATATTCCAAAGGCTCATGTTTCATGTCTTCAAAGAGTTCTTGCAAAAGATCTTACAAGTATGATTTATGTGCTCATTCTCAAGAAAGAAGATACCAAATCCCTGAGCTCAAACAAATCTTCAACAAATGTAGAGAATATCAAGTTTGTCTGAACCCAAAAAAGTGTGTGTTCATGGTACATCAAAGTAAGATATTAGGTCCTATTGTTTCTAAGAACAGAATATTAATAGATGAGGACAAAGTAAAAGCCATTGTAGAGTTGCAGAGACCAAGGAATGTTAAAGAGCTACAAGCCTTTATGGCCCATTGTGGATATTACCATAGGTTTATCCACGTGTATGCGATCATAGCTAAACCTCTTTATGTTTTATTGACAAATTTTGAGTGGAACAATGAATGTGAAAATTCCTTCAATGAGCTAAAGAGACATTTTTGCACAAGACCAATATTGACTACTCTTGATTGGAATAAGCCATTCCATTTCCATGTAGATGCATCCAATTACTCAATAGGATGTGTGCTAGCACAACCCACAGGTGAAGGAAATCTAGATTTTCTTATAGCATATGCTAGTAGATAGGCGAACGCAACAGAAAGAAACTATACCACAACCAAGCAAGAAGGCTTAGGTATGGTATATGCCATGAAGAAGTTTCACTATCTATCGGCCAACAAGTTCAAGTTTTTCATTGATCATCAAGCCTTATTATATTTGGTCAATAAATTGTGCAATACAGGATGCTAGTAAGATGGTTCCTCTTACTAATGGAATATGACTTTGAAGTTGTGTTTAGGAAAGGTAGAACCCACCTTCGGGCAGATCACCTTTCTCGCATCACTTTAGGATAATCACTACAATGAGTGTCTGATGAACTACCAGATGCCTATCTATTCAATTTAGAAGTTGTACCTAAATGGGCAAATAAGTTGGTACCTGTCCTAACCTTCGGACCCGCAAACAAGAATGTGAAAATGAACAAAGATAATAACTTATTAAATCACAAAAATATCAGATAATGGTAGGAAGTATGTAAAAACAAGATATAGAGGGTGTACTAGCTTGTTGTGTTGAGGACAATGAACATAGCAGTTGGTTGCGACAAGCCCATGAAGGATTGCTAGGAATCACTATTCTAAATAACAAACATTGCAGAATCTAAAACGTTGATTGTATTGGCCTAATATGGATAGAGAAATACATGAGTGAATTAAGAATTGTCCAGTGTGCCAAGAGAGACCCCTAGTGGAGTTTGCTACCCTTTATCACGTGTCATTAATTCTAGAGTGGAGTGCTCCATTTGTAGAATTTATGAGATCACAAACACTACCTAGTGAAGCTAGTCTAGCCAAAAAACAGAGCATCGAACAAAAGGCTCAAGACTACTCCATAGTAGGAGATAACCTATATCAAAGAGGCAAAGATGGTTACTTAAGATTGTGCGTTCATGGATCAAATTATTTGAAAATCTTAGAAACTACACATAGTGATGTTGCACATGGACACTTTGGTCTTGACCGAGTAAATAAGACCATTCTGTTCTCAGGACTTTGGTGGCCCATTATTCATATGGATGCACATACCTATGTGAAAAAATGTAACACATGGCAACGTGCCCGATATGCAATAAGAAAAGACAAGATGCCTTTGAGGCAAATGATGGGAGGACGTGCATTTTCCAAGTGGGGTATAGATTAAGTAGGTCCGATTAACCCCCAACTAGAAACTCCCATGCAGAGTACATTATTGTAGCCACTAATTACCTTACAAAATGGGTAGAAGTAAAAGCCACAACAAAGAATGATGTTTAAATGACGGCTAAGTTTTTATTCGAGAACATGTTCATTGGATACGGGTTACCAATAGAGTTAGTAAGTGATAGAGGTACGCACTTCTTGAACAAATTCATTGAAAACCTTCTCCAAGAATTCTTGGTGATACATAAGAAGTTTTCCCCTATCATCCACAAGCCAACGGACAAGCAGAGAGCACAAATAAGATCCTACGTAATGTATTGACAAAATTGGTAAATAATAAATGCTCTGATTGGGATAAACAACTTCATCATGTTGTTTGGGCTTATCCAGTTGCCTACACAACAGTACTCAATGCCACCCCATTTCAGATGGTCTTCGAAAAGATGTGTTACCATTAGTTTTCTTGATCCCAACTTTAGAAGTAGCACAAGAGCACGAGTGGAACGGACATGAGTTGTCCTCTAGGATCTTTGATCTAGAATGCTTAGGTGAGACAAGGCTACAAGAAGCAGCAAGCATCTAGGTTAGAAAGAAAAGATAAAATACACATTTTGATGCACACATCAAGGTTAATAGAATTTCCACTAGTTGCGCAATTCAATTGGCCACTCTAGAAGGTGACATACTGCCAAGTTATATAAGTGGATGTCGAGTCAAGCTATATCAAGAACCTCTTATAGAGGATATGCTAATGACACTCAACACTATTAAGAAGCAAAAAGAAGAAGATTTAAGGGTTAGAGAAGAAGCACAATCAGAGGCAAGAGAGCATATTAGGTGAAATAATTTAAGGTGACAAGGCTTAAATGTCAATGCCAATGCCACAAAATATCACATGGCCATGTGCCAAAGGTCGGGTGTGATTGCTTTTTGAATTATCAATTGACATCCCTTTTTTATTATAGAGGTAGGGCAAGGAAAGTGTAAGGACCGTGAGAGCATTGAATGATTCAAGTGTAGCAACTAGTGCAGTTAGACTTTCATACTGCCAAGACATGCAATGGAACATCAATCCCATAGAAGCCTATATCATATGATTGGGAGGTGTGGAAACCCCTTGTTTGGGTGAGGTAGAGCTTCCCATCTACCTTCAAGTTGTCCCAATGAGATTCAAAGTGCTAGTGTGTCAAGATGAGGCTTACAGTGGCAATAGGTTTGCAGTCTTCAAGGCCAAAATGTTGCAATAATGTATCCATATATTTCGTTTGACACAAAGTTATTCTACCATCAACTTGCATAAAATGGATGCCCAATTAATGATGCAAATGCCCCAAATTAGACATCTCAAATGAGGCATGCAAATCAGCCTTGAAATCAGCAACATGCTTCTCATGAGGACCAGTGAGCAGCATGTCGTCAACATACACAACAATGATCAGACGCACATCATTTGCAGGCTTAACATATAAGGTGCTCTCAATTGGACTATTCTCCAAACCATGTGCAATCAGATAGGCATGCATCTTTTCATATCTAATATGCCATGCTTGCTTTAAACCATATAATGGCTCCTTTAACCTGCACACCTGGTTTTCATGCCCTTTTTGCACAAAGCCACGAGGCAGAAAAACATATACTTCTTGCAAGTCACCATTGAGAAATGTAGTTTTAATGTCCAACTGATGTACACTCCAATCATGATGAGATGTAAGTTCACAGATGCTATGAACAGTAGTCATACTGCATGTAGGTGCAAAGGTCTCATCAAAATCAATGCCCCTTTCATGTGCATAACCCTTTGCAACAAGTCTGGCCTTATACTTGTCAATTGTTCCATCACGCTTACACTTAAGCTTGTATTGCCACTTAGTTCCAATGGCCTTCATGTCAAGAGGCGAGTCACATAAAGACCAGGTTGAAGCATTTTGATGGCGATGCACCACAATGCGCTCTCCTTCTCGAGAGCTCCATGACAATACGCTTGGAGCTGAAAACCGAGCTCCTAAGGCCACGCATAGTACTCCATACATAGGCTACAGAATACGCAGATAACACAGTACACAGGGAGCACGAAGACAGACTTCTTAGGTCTCACAAATGCGGTCGAACTTACAATATGTGGTTGACCAGGCCACTATATGTTTTATTAAAGAACATATACAAATAAGTGTCCAGTGGCCATTTGGCCTTTCACATGGACACTAACGGTAAAAATCTCCCACTAAAGGCCAACCTAGACAAAGTAACTATGGGAGAAAAATAAAGAATGATAAACAATACCTAAGTGTAAGTATACAAACTATACCTCCCACCTGATGGGCATGTTACACAGTATACAAGTGACTGTGTAAGATCAAGAATCAAGTAACCCCCATCAAGTGACAACAGTATCGAAAGCTATCCTATGGTAGAGCTTTAGTCAAAGCATCTGCAGCATTATCTCGAGTGTGAACCTTCTCAAGAATAATGTGCTTAGTGGCTAAGCAATCTCCAATGAAGTGATACCTCACCTCAATGTGTTTGTTCTTTGCATGATAGACCGGATTCTTAGCTAAAGTAATGGCACTCTGACTATCACTGAGCAAGCGAGGTACATGCTGAGGTAAACCCATATCACAAGCAAGACGGGAAAGCCACAATGCTTCCTTACATGCCTCACTTGCTACAACATATTCTACTTCTGTGGTGGAAACAGTTGTACGTTCTTGAAGACGAGATCTCCAAGAGATAGCACCTCCAGCAAAATGAAAAATGTACCCTGATGTAGACTTACGATTGTCTACACAACCAACGTAGTCAAAATCTGTGTAACCAATAATGGATGCTTTCCCTCTACCTAAGCATAGACACTTGTCCTTAGTGCCACTCAGATATCTCAAAATCATCTTGACTGCTTCCCAATGTTTCTTGCCAAGATTAGACATATATCTGCTCACAACCCCACTACAAATGCAATGTCTAGTTTTGTAGCTACCATAGCATACATGAGACTACCAACAACAGACTGATAGGGAAGTTTGGTCATGAATTCCTTTTCCTCATCTGATTTTGGGCAATCATCCTTGCTCAATTTCACATATGTGGGTAAAGGTGTACTCAATGCCTTTTCACCTTGCATATTGAACTTGTGAAGTACTTTGGATATGTACTCACTTTGATACAAGCATATGCATCTTTTACTCCTATCACGGGTAATGTGCATGCCAAGAATAGGTTTGGCATCCCCACAATCCTTCATATCAAATGTCTGACTCAACTTCTTGTTGAGAATTGAAAAGTCGTAAGAGGACTTCCTAGCAATCAACATATCATCGACATAAAGTATCAAACATATCAAGCTGCCATCTGAGCATCTCTTTGCGTAGAGTCAATGATCCCCATTGCTTCGAGAATAGCCTTGAGACTTCATAAAAGCATCAAACTTTTGGTACCATTGTCTAGGGGACTGTTTAAGTCCATACAAGCTCTTCTTGAGCTTACAAACTAGACTTTCCTTGCCAAGAACTACATACCCCTCTGGTTGTTCCATATAGATCTCATCTGTAAGATCTCCATGCAAGAAAGTAGTTTTCACATCCATTTAAACTAATTCTAAGTCCTCCATTGCAATGAATCCAAGCAACATGTGCAAGGTAGTCATCTTGACCACTGGAGAGAAGATTTCCTTGAAATCAACACCATGTTGTTGCTTAAAACCCTTTGCAACAAGTCTTGCTTCATACTTTGGAGAAGCACTATCTGATATGAATTTCAACTTATATACCCATTTACATGGTAAAGCTTTCCTACCATTTGGCAAAGGTACTAAATCCCAAGTACCATTCTTGTGAATAGAATCCAAATCACTCTTCATGGCATGCTCCCACTTGACATGATCCTCTATCTGCATAGCCTCTTTGTAGCAAGAAGGCTCACCGGCATTTGTTAGCACAAAAAAATCTAAACCTAGAGCATATCTATCAGGTGGATGTGAGACAGGTGCAGAACGTCTCAATGGTTGCTGAACAGGAACATGTGTAGACTAATCTCAATGGACATTCTCTTGAACATCCCTATGTGCAGCATTTTTATGCATGCTAACCGGAGGACTAGTATCCTCAAACACCACTCTTTTCACTTCAACCTCCTTAATGGGCTATTTATGCATCTTGGACTCATTGAAAATGACATCACTACTGATCACTGTCGGTGTTTTAGGATCCCATAAGCGATATCCAAATTGTCCTTCTCAACGACATCCAAGAAAAATGCATTTCTTTGACTTATGCTCCAACTTTTGTCTAAGATTCTTGGGTATATGAACATATGCTTCACACCCAAGAACTCGAAGATGATCATAATATGGTGGCTTCCCTGTCCACAACTCTTGTGCCACTTTCAGACCTTTGGCAATACTAGGTGAAAGGTTAATCACATGAACTATAGTCAATACTGCTTTTGCCCAAAAGCCTTGTGAGAGGTTTTCATGATGCAACATAGAGACTACTCTATCTTGAATAGTTCTATTCATCCTCTCAGCTACACCATTCTGTACTGGGGTATAAGGAGCTGTAAACTCTCTATGAATCCCTCTAGACTGACAGCAAAGGCTGAATTCCTTTGAGGTATACTCACCCCCATTATCTAAACATAAAGCCTTAAGCTTAGTTCATTTTATAGTCTCAACTGAAGCAAGCCATTTTCTAAAAGTAGGGAATACCTCACCCTTCGATTTGATAGGATATACCCAAACTTTTCTAGTAGCATCATCTATGAAAGTGACAAAGTAAAGAGAACCACCTAAGGACCTAGTGGGCATAGGACCACACACATCTGTATGAACGAGATCTAAAGGTTGAATTGAAGATTCAATGTGCATTCTATGCACATTTCTGGTTGGCTTTCCATATTAACAATGCTCACAAAATAAAAAATCAGAGAAAGATAACACAGGTAAGTAGCCAGAATGAGAAAGATTTTCTATTTCACTATGTGATATATGGCCCAAACAATCATGCCAAATACAAGCCATATGTTCTTCAGTGACATCTAACAAGTGTTCTTTCTATGATACAAATAAAGGATAAAGTGAGCCCACTTTGCTTCCTTTTGCAATAACCATATTGCCCTTTGATATGCGAAAGGACTGAGCATAGAAGAGCACCTTGTAACCAAGGTCATCAAGTTGACCAACTGACATCAAACTACGTGATAACTAAGGTACATGGCATACATTATGCATAGTAAATTTTTAACCATCATTGAATTGCACAACCACATCTCCAATCCCCACAACATCACTGTGGTAAGAGTCACCAAGTCTCACGGTACCAAGAGACTTTGCTACATAATTAGAGAACCATTCTCTATGTGGTGTCACATGGAAAGAAGCACCAGAATCTAGCAACCAGGTGTGGGAAAAAGAATCAGCCATAAGAGCCTCAGTTGGCATAGTGCTATCAAGTGTCAACACATTAGCATCATTAGAAATAGCATTAATTTCTTCAATCTTCACAGTCGAAGTAGATGGTGCAGGTAACTGTTTAACATGCCCATCAACATTCTGTCCTTTACCTTTAGCATTCTTTAATGCATAACAGTCATTCTTCATGTGTCCTTTCTTATGAAAATAATGGCGTTCAATATCCCTCTTCCTTGATTTACTTCTACTCTTATTCCGTTGACCATCCTTTTCCTTGTTCTTGCTCCTATGACGTTGATTCTTTCCTTGATAAGAATCACGAACATTATATGCATCTCCTCTCTGAGTGCCAACCATGGATTTTCTACAAATCTCCTCACTCAAGAGTGCTCCACATATGTCATCATAGACAACTTTACCACCAGGTGCACTATTGTTAATAGCTATGCAAAATGTATCCCATGATGATGGCAAGGTGCATAACAACAATACAGCTTTCATTTCATTATCCATATCCATTTTCTAAGCCTATAATTGAGAGAATATAACATCAAACTCATTTAGATGAGCATCAACACTATTTGTGTCCTTCATGTAAAGGGCATATAATTTTCGCATCAGATAGACTTTATTTGATGCCATCTCTTTTTCATATGTATTGCATAACTTCTTCCAAAGCTCCTCTGCACTTTCATAGTCTAATACTGCAAAGTAAACATTATCTGCCAAGTGCAAGTGAATGGTACACCTGGACATTTCATCTAACTCATCCCAATAATCTTCATCCATGTTAGCAGAATTCTTTGAAATTCCATTTACTAGCTTCCATTGCCTCCTTTGAATCAGCACATCTTTAATCTGATTCTTCCATAGAGCAAAGTTTGTGCCATCAAATTTTTGGAAAATGGTCTTTGCCCTGCAAGTTATAGCTCCTCCTCAGAACACTAGCACTAGACCTTGATCCACCGGATGTGCCTAAGACCTCTGATGCCATGATGGTAGAGAACTGAATATAATGATAATGGAGCTAGAAGAGTCCGAACACCAACGAATAAGTGTATCAAGGAGTAAGTCGACCACTATATAGTTGACAAAACCAAAAATCTGGAAAAATTTTGCTAGAGGATCCTCTGCAAAATGAGCATGTGAGTGTCGAAACATCATAAAACTACGAGTACTGACATGTTTTCCTACATAGTGAATCACTGACTCCAATGCATATAATGAGTTACCCAATAGAAGCCAACTAGGCTTATCGAGCACCTATGAACAACTATCATACATCTCCTATGGCGAGGTTGGGTAATTCTTCCACCTGCATCACCGAAGGGACCCTAAGATTTGGGTGTCTCCTAGTTAAGAAAACCTCACCATGACCCTCTTTATCAAACGTAAAAGGCTTTATGCAAAGAATGTAACCGCTATATCAATGACCACATAGAAGCGTACATGGTGTGCATGTGCTCAATATATGTAGTAAAATGACACTAAAGGTTGAATACACAACCCAAAAACTAGCCAATAATACCTGTAAGTGTCTTCATGGTTTAGGCTCAAAAAACCTGCATAAATTTGCACCAACTGCTCCCACCGAAACTGAAACCTTTCAAGACACCTATAGTTTTATGAGTGTGGCTGAAAACACAGCCCCAAAGGTTGATATTTATTGTCAGAAAAGTACAAAGAACACTCTTCTTGATGTTCTTGGACCTGTGTGAAGAGAACTATGTGTGGAAGTACTCCAAAATGGCTCCAAAAAACACCCAAAAATGCTTCAAAAATAGGCTTTGAAAGCAAAGAATGAAGCTTTGAGGGACCAAAACATGTTCAAGGTAATTTCAACCTTAGTCTTTCCCCTTCTTTAGACACCACAAGAGCGTAGCTTAGTGGCAAGAGATTGCCATGGTTAAGCAAGCTTCGAGGGGAACAATACTAGGATGGTTGACCTCCCGAGAAGTACGGAGCACCTCTATATTCCTTGATCGTTGAGGTCCTCCCTCACACGCAGCCAATGGTGCCAACGGTGAATCGGATGACAAGGTATGCCAAGGTCTATGCCTTGGTCACCACCTTAGTCGTAAGCCGTGGGGGAGGGGTTCTCGCTTCACTCGCACAAAAGGAACAAACCTTTTTGAATCAAACTGCTCTGATACCAGTGAAGTATTTCAATGGTGATGCACCACAATGCGCTCTCCTTCTCGAGAGCTGCATGACGATATGCTCATAGTAGAAAACTGAGCTCCTAAGGCTGCACAGAGTACTCCATACAGAGGCTACAGAATACGCAGAAAACATAGTACACAGGGAGCACAAAGACAAACTTCTTAGGTCTCACAAATGCTGTCGAACTTACAATCTATGGCTGACCAGGCCACTATCTATTTTATTAAAGAACATACACAAATAAGTGTATAGTGGCCATTTGGCCTTTCACATGGACATTAACAATAACACAGCTACCATTCTTCATTATAGCATCATATTCAGATTACATAGCAACCATCCAATTTTCTGAATTTTGTGCTTCATCAAAAGAAATAGGCTCATTCTCTTTACAGAGACTAGATGTAGCCATGGCATAACAATCTGATGCAAAAGAGGCACTATGAGAGCCTAAACAAGTATGATATGACAAAGATGCATCTAATTTGTTGTTATGCAAAGTCTACACTAGATTGTCCACCTATAAAAAGAGGCAGCAAAGTATCATACATGTCTTTGGAGCTAACAGATGTCTCCTTCGTACATGAAAGTAAAGGCTGAATAGCATCTTCCACAAAAACAACATCACGGCTAACAAGAATGCATTTAGTTTGTGGATGATACAAACGATAGCCTTTGCTTTCAAAATTGTACCCAATAAAAATACATTTCACTGCTTTATCATCCAATTTTCTGCGATGTTGTTCAAGCACTAATGCATATGCCAAACAACCAAAGACATGCAGATGAGCAACAAATGGCTTATGACCATGTCAAGCCTCATATGGAGTGCTCGATTGCAATGCTTTAGTGGGACACCTGATAAGTACATATGTTGCACACATAATAGCCTCAAGCTTGAAACTATGTGGTAAAGCCTGACTCTTGACCATACACATCGTGATCTCCATGAGTGACCTCTTCTTTTGTTCAACAACTCCATTCTGTTGAGGTGTATATGGCATTGTACACTGATGTTTTATCCCACATTCAGCCAGAAATGCATTAAAGTTAGAAGAGATATATTCCCCCCCTCGATCAGAACCGAGGGTGCCCATTTTACATGCTAACAAATTCTCAGCCAAAACCAAAAACTATTTGACGTTGATATATTTAGGTAGTGATGTGTGTGGACACTCTAGGACCGCCGGGGCACTTTTTTCCCTCTTTAGGAGGTTTTTTTCCCCCGGCTTGCATATACGCCTATTTCCCTAATGGGCTACTTATCTTTGTACATTCTCTAGTAATACATTTCAGTCTTGTGTGTTGTGCTCCAAGCTTCTTCTTCTTCCTTGTGTTGTTTGCGTGCTTCCGCAGACGTCTAACTCCAACAATTGGTATCAGAGCAAGTCGCTGCTTCATCTAGGGTGTCATCTACACCTCTCTGGTTGCAGTCTCAGATTCGCACGAAATTTGGTGAGCATACTCAGGGTGTTTCAGAGATCAAAACAGCTTCGTTTTGTGGTGCTAAAAATCGTGATCTGAGCTCGTTTCAACCTCCGAACACACTATCCTAGCACTTGTGCATGCTATTTTGTCTTTTTGTGCCAAAGGTTTATACCTGTTTCGGCTCGCCAGTATAAGCATCTCAAAGTCTGCTACAGGTTTAACAGAACTCGTGTGGGCAGTTCCGTTCAACTTTTTGAGATACATCAATTTTTTGCATCAAGGTATTTTAGTCATCGGCCATGGCTGAAAGCAGTGATGTATTCCGTATGTTGGTTGTTGAGGATAAGTTGGATGGTACCAACTACCCATTATGGGCTTATATGATGCGACATGTATTGGTTGCAAAAGGAATGTGGAACATTGTGCAGGGAGTTGAAAGACGTCTTGTTACACTTGCGACTACAGGTACTGCAAATACAAGTGTTGGAGCTGATGGAGATGGTGTTGAAAATGATATTGTGCACATTCTTGTTCGTGCTGCTGTTTCTGTTGCACCTACTGCAGAGCAAATTCGTTGGGATGGCAGAGATGCTCAAGCACATACATTGATAGCTTTGTCTGTCAAACGTGTTATTATTCCTCACATTCGCTCTTGCAGAACAGCAAAGGATGCTTCGGATACACTTACCACATTGTACTAGGCTAGGAATGAGGCTCGTGTTGCTTACCTCCGAAAACAGTTTGAGAGTGAGCACATGAATGAAGGTGATTCTAAGGACAGTTTTTTGACAAAGATCAAAGAATTGAAGGAGCAGTTGATTTCTGTTGATGAGGTTATACCTGATAGCTCACTTGTGCAGACCATTTTGAATGGTCTTCTTGATTCATATCAGAGTTTCACTTCTACTCTTTGATTGATGATGAAATGCAATCCAAATGCCTTATCATTCGAGGAGTTAGTCTTTGTTCTGTTGCAGGAAGATCAATCCAGGCAAAACAGGTCCATTATGCATGTTGCAGATCAAGATTTCTTGGCTATTTAGAAGCGCAAAGGAAATGGAGCTCTTCAACTAGTAAGCAGAAATCTGCTAATTCTGCACAATCAAAGAGGGATGACAAAGATGAAAAGAAATCAGACAAGCAAAAATTATTTTGCAAGTACTGTAAAGGAAATGATCATATCATAAAGAACTGTCCAAAACTGGCTGCTAAAGAGGCAAAAGAAGAAAGATGATGGAATGGTTGTTGCAAAAGCCTCTACACCACAAAAATAGAGTTTGCTAATCTTGTGCAGGAAGAATAATGGGCGTTTACTATTGTTTGCAGTTTTGAACCATCTTCTCATGATCAATGCATGTCTGCAATAGACTCAGGTGTTTGGTACTTTGATAGTGGGGCGACCAAACATCTTACCTTGCAGCGCAGTTTCTTCTCTTCACTCGAGCCTGCCCCTACAGGGAATACTGTCACATGCGCCAACAACTCCTCTTATCCTGCCATGGGAGTTGGTAAGATCATTCTAACTACTCCTGATGGTAGTTCTTTCCTTTGTCAGATGCTTTATTTGTGCCAGGGATCAAGAAGAATCTGTTATCAATTTTTGCATTAGCCAAGATTGGCTTGGTTGTGAAATTTGTTGATGACAGATGTACAGTTCATGATCTGTCAAATGGCGATGTTATTATTGCTTCTGGCATTTTATGTCGTGGGCTGTATAAGCTCATAGACTATGAAAGATCTGTAAATGAATTGGCATGTGTAGTTAATGATTCTCAGGCTATGTCAGATGCAAAGCTTTGGCATGCACGCTTTAGTCATCTGAATTTTGCTAGTTTGCTACGCCTGCAGAAATCTGATATGGTGTCTTCTTTGCCCAAGCTTGAGGCACCCGGAAAACATGTATGTGAACGCTGCATTTTGGGCAAAATGCAGCGTTCCTCCTTTCCAAAAGATGGTTCAATTCGGGCTACGCAGAAATTACAGCTTGTACATAGTGATGTATGTGGTCCTATGCAGACACCCTCTTTTGGAAATTACCTTTACTTCGTGACTTTCATTGATGATTTTTCCAGGCATGCATGGGTATATCCACTCAAAGCAAAGTCCGAAGTGTTCATGTGCTTTAAACAGTTTTTGGTTTTGGCTGAAAATCTGTCAGCATGTAAAATGGGAACACTCCCTTCTCATCGAGGGGGGGAATATATGTCTTCTGATTTTAATGCATTTTTGGCTGAACATGGGATAAAACACCAGTGTACAATGCTGTATACACCTCAGCAAAATGGAGTTGCGGAAAGAAAGAACAGGTCACTCATGGAGATGGGGAGGTGTATGGTCAAGTGTTAGGCTTTACCACATAGTTCCTAGCTTGAGGCTGTCATGTGTGCAGCATATGTACTTAAGAAGTGTCCCACTAAAGCGCTATAGTCTATCACTCCATATGAGGCTTGGCATGATCGCAAGCCATCTGTTGCTCATTTGCGTGTTTTTGGTTGTTTGGCATATGCGTTAGTGCCTGAACAACATCGCAACAAATTGGATGATAAGGGAGTAAAATGTATTTTTTTGGGGTACAGTTATGAAAGTAAGGGCTATCCTCTATATCATCCACAAACTAAACGCATTCTGATTAGTCGTGATGTTGTTTTTGTGGAAGATGTTATTCAGCCATTGCTTTTATGTACTAAGGAGACATCTGTTAGCTCCAAAGACATGTATGACATTTTGATATCTCTTTTTATAGGTGGACAGTCTAGTGCTAGTCCTAATGAGGCGATTTCTCAACCTTTGCAGGCTTCATATGATGATGCAGATCATTCCATTTTTTATGCAGATTTACATGATGCACTTGCTGATGAGAGAGCTGATATTGAGCAGGCAAAAATTATGCCAAAATGGCTGGTGCAGACTTTGCGTGACAGCAAATTAGATGCACCTTTGTCATATCATACTCATTTAGGCTCTCATAGTGTCTCCTTTGCATCAGATTACTATGCTATGGCTGCGTCTAGTCTCTGTGATGAGAATGAGCCTCTTTCTTTTGATGAAGCACAAAATTCATAAAATTGGATGGCTACTATGCAATCTGAATATGATGCTATAGTGAAGAATGGTACATGGTCTTTATGTGACTTGCCTCCTGGCAAGAAGGCCATAGGCACAAAGTGGGTATATAAGCTGAAGCGTAAGCCTGATGGAACAATTGACAAGTATAAGGCTAGGCTTGTTGCAAAGGGTTATGCACAGGAAAGAGGCATTGATTTCGATGAGACCTTTGCACCTACATGCCATATGACTACTGTTCGGAGCATATGTGCACTTGCAGCTCATCATGGTTGGATACATCAGTTGGACATTAAAACTGCATTTATGAATGGTGACTTGCATAAAGAAGTGTATGTTTTTCAGCCCCGTGGCTTTGTGCAGAAAGGGCATGAAAACTAGGTGTGGAGATTAAAGATAGCATTATATGGTTTAAAGCAAGCACCACGTGCTTGGTATGAGAAGATACATGCCTATCTTATTGCACATGGTTTT
Source organism: Ceratopteris richardii (assembly GCA_020310875.1). Classification (NCBI taxonomy): domain Eukaryota; kingdom Viridiplantae; phylum Streptophyta; class Polypodiopsida; order Polypodiales; family Pteridaceae; genus Ceratopteris; species Ceratopteris richardii. The sequence continues at coordinate 78,331,892 of CM035413.1, forward strand.
GAGAACAGTCCAACTGAAAGCACCTTATATGTTAAGCGTGCTAATGATGTACTTCTGATCATTGTTGTCTATGTTGATGACATGCTGCTCACTGGTCCTATTGAGAGGCATATTGTTGATCTTAAGGCTGATTTGCATGCCTCATTTGAGATGTCTGATTTGGGGTATTTGCATCACTATTTGGGCATTCAGTTTATGCAAGTTGATGGTGGGATGGCTTTGTGTCAAACGAAATATATTGACACATTATTGCAGCGTGCTTGAGTGGTACTCGACTAGTTGGGTTGTTTTATCCCAAGGGGGGATCACTACCACCACATTTGCATGTTTTTTCTGACTTAGACTCGGCTGGTTGCTATGACACTCGTGTGTCCACTAGTGGCTTTTGCTTCATGCTTGGTAGATCATGTATATCTTGGTTGAGCAAGCACTTCCAGTTGTGAGGCTGAGTATAGGGTAGCTTTCACAGCTACTATTGAGTGTGTGTGGCTCAGATGCCTTATGGTTGATTTAGGTGTTGGTTGATCTTCTACCACCACCATCTTCACTGACAATTAGAGCGCATTGGTAGTTGCGAGGAACCCTGTGTTCCATGCTCGCACTAAGCACATTGAGGTGCATTATCATTATGCTAGGGAGAGGTTCTCTGTTGGGAAGATCAACTTAGCATATGTGCCCACGTAGGAGAACATTGCAGACCTTTTCACAAAGGCTCTACCTAGGGAGAAGTTTGAAGCTTTCCGCAAAGCTTTGGGCTTACTTCCTTTCGTGGAGTGATTTCCACATAGCTTGGCACTTCGTTATACATGAGTGCCAGCTCCTTGTTCAGTGCATCACTGCCAGGGGGGATTTGTTGATATATTTAGGTAGTGATGTGTGTGAACACTCTAGGACCATCGGGGCACTTTTTTCCCTCTTTAGGAGGTTTTTTTCCCGCGGCTTGTATATACACCTATTGCCCTAATGGGCTACTTATCTTTGTACATTCTCTAGTAATACATTTCAGTCTTTTGTGTAGTGCTCCAAGCTTCTTCTTCTTCTTCCTTGTGTTGTTCGCGTGCTTCCGCAGATGTCTAACTCCAACATTTGAAGCACATAAAAACTTCTGACTTTTCTTTCAATGGATATACCCATGGATGCCTCGAAAAATCATCAATGAAAGTCACAAAGTAAAGATAGTTCCAAAAGAGGGTATCTGCATAGGACCATATACATCACTGTGAACAAGCTGCAATTTTTGTGTAGCTCAAACAAAACCATCTTTTGGGAATGAGGAATGCTGCATTTTGCCCAAAATATAGCCTTCACATACATGTTTACTAGGTCCCTCAAGTTTGGGCAAAGAGGACACCATTTTAGATTTCTGCAAGTGTAGCAAACTAGCACAATTCAGATGATCAAAGTGTGCATGCTAAAGCTTTGCATCTGACATAGCCTGAGAATCATGTACTGCACATGCTGAATCATTCATAGATTTTTCATAATCTATGAGCTTATACAATCCATGAGATGAGATGCTAGAAGCAATAATCACGTCGCCATTTGACAGATCATGAATTGTACATCTATCATCACCAAATTTCACAACCAAGCCAATCTTGGGTAAAGTCAAAACTGATAACATATTCTTCTTGATACCTAGCACAATTGAAGCATCTGACAATGTAAAAGAACTACCATCAGTAGTAGTCAGAATGATCTTACTAACTCTCATAACAGGATAAGAGGAGTTGTTGGCACATGTAACAGTATTCCCTTTAGGGGCAGGCTCGAGTGAAGAGAAGAAACTGCGCTGTGATGTAGTATGTTTGGTCGCCCCACTATCAAAGTACCAAATACCTGAGTCTACTATAGACATGCACTCCTCATGAGAAGATGGGTCAAAACTGCAAACAGTAGTAAATGCCCATTCTTCATCCTACACAAGATAAGCAGACTCTATTTTCAATGTAGAGGCCTCTACAATAACCATTCCGAGCTCTTTCTTCTTTGCATCTTTACTAGCCAATTTTGGAAAACTCTTAATTATATGATCATTTGCTTTACAGTATTTGCAAAACAATTTTTGTTTTTTAATTTCTTCTCATCTTTGTCTTCCTTCTTCGATTGTGCAAAATTAGCAGATTTCTACTTACTAGTAGAAGAGATCCATTTTCCTTTGCCCTTTTGACTAACCAGGAAAGCTTGATGTGCAACACGCATAATAGACATGTTCTACCTAGACTGATCTTCTTGCAACAGAATAGAAACTAACTCTTCAATTGTTAAGGATTTGGATTGCCTTTCATCATTAAATGAATAGTAGAAGCAAAACTCTGATATGAGTTGGGAAGACCATTCAGAACAGTCTGCACAAGTGAACTATCAGGAAGGACTTCATCGGTAGAAATCAATATTTCCTTCAAATCCTTGATCTTTGTCAAAAAAATTTCCATAGAATCTGCTTCATTCATGTGCTCACTCTCCAATTGTTTTTGGAAGTAAGCAACACGAGCCTCATTCCTAGCTTGATACAATGTGGTAAGTGTATCCCAAGCATCGTTAGCTATTCTGCAAGAGTGAATGTGAGGAATAATGGCACGTTTGACAGAAAAGGCTATCAATGCATGTGTCTGAGCATCTCTGCCATCCCAACAAATTTTCTCTACAGTAGCTGCAACAAAAAGCACATCATGAACAAGAATCTGTAGAATATCACCATCTTCGACACCATCTCTATTAGCTTTAGAACCTGTATTTGTAGTACTTGTATTTGTGGTACTTGTATTCATAGGTGTAATAAGATGTTTTTCAACACCTTGAACAATATTCCATAGTGCATTTGTGACCAATACATGAAACATCATATAAGCCCACAATGGGTAGTTTGTACCATCCAACTTATCCTCAACAGCCAGCATACAAAACATGTCACTGCTTTCAGCCATGGCCACTGACTAAAATACTGTGATGCAGAAAATTGACTTTATCTCAAAAATTTTAATAGAAGTATCCTGTCAAGTTTTGCTAAACATGTAGCATACTTTGATATGCTTATACTAGCGAACCAAAACCTATATATATCTTTGGCACAAAAAGACAAAATACCTTGCATAAGTGCTGTGATAATGCATTCAGAGGTTGAAAAGAGCTCAGATCGTGATTTTGACACAACAAAGCAAAGCCGTTTTGATCTCCTATTCACCCTGAGTATGCTCACCAAATTTCATGTGATTCTAAGACTATGACCAGAGGGGCGATAACGATGCCCTAGATGAAGCAGTGACCTGCTTTGATACCAATTGTTGGAGTTAGATGTCTACGAAAGCACGTGAACAACATGAGGAAGAAGAAGAAGCTTGGAGCACAACACACAATACTCAATGTATTACCACTAGAATGTACAAAGATAAGTAACCCGTTAGGGTTATAGGCGTATATACAAGTCAAGGAAAAAAAACCTCCTAAAGAGGGAAAAAAGTGCCCCGGTAGTTTTAGTGTGTTCACACACATCACTACCTAAATATAACAACAAATGCCCATTTTTCATTCTGCACAAGATTAGCAGACTCTGTTTTGGATGTAGAGGCCTCTACAACAACCATTCCAGCCTCATTTTTCTTTGCCTCTTTTGCAGCGAGATTTTGGCAGTTCTTTATGACATGATCATTTCCTTTAGAGTATTTGTAAAATAATTTTTGCTTTTCTATTTTCTTCTCATCTCTATCATCCTTCTTTGATTGTGCAAAATTAGGAGATTTCTGCCTACTAGTAGATGAACTCCATTTACCTTTGCCTTTTTTACTAGTGTGACATGCATAATGGACATGTTCTTCCTAGATTGATTTTCCCACAATAGAACAGAAACTAACTTTTGAAATGTTAAGGCATTTGGATTGCCTTTCATCATCAATCAAAGAGTAGAAGCAAAAATCTGATATGAATCTTGAAAACCATTCAAGACAGTTTGTGCAAGTGAACTACCAAGAAAGATTTCATAGTAGAAATCAACTACTCCTTCAAATCTTTGATCTTTGCCAAAAACTTGTCCATGGAATCTCCTTCATTCATGTGCTCACTCTCCAACTATTTTCGGAGGTAAGCAACATGAGCCTAATTCCTTCCCTAGTATAAAGTGGTAAGTGTATCTAAAGTATTTTGATGGCGATGCACCACAACGGGCTCTCCTTATTGAGAACTCCATGAAGATAGCCTCATAGTAGAAAACTGAGCTCCACGCACCACACACAATACTTGCATAGAGGCTACAGAATATGAAAAAAAACACAGTACACAAGGAGCACGAACACAGACTTCTTAGGTGTTACAAATGTGGTCAAACTTAAAGTCTATGGCTGACCATGCCACTATATGTTTTATTAAAGAACATATACAAAAGTTTCTAGTTGCAATTTTTCCTTTCACATGGACACTAACAGTAACAATCTCCCACTAAAGGCTAATATGGCGAAAGTAACTATGGGATAAAAATGAAGAATGATAAAGAATACATAAGTGTAAGTATAAAAATTATACCTCCCACTTGATGGGCATGTTACTATACAAGTGACTGTGTAAGATCATGAATCAAGTAACCACCATCAAGTGATACTAGTGTCAGAAGTTGTCCTGTGGTAGAGCTTTAGTCAAAGCATCTGCGACATTATCTCAAGTATAAACCTTATCAAGAATAATGTGCTCAGTGGTTAAGCAATCTCTAATGAAGTGATATCTCACCTCAATGTGTTTGTGTTGATACTCAAGGTCAAGCACAAGCATGGAAGCGCATCAAGGAAGTGGACACACAAGAAGAAGGAGCATGCTACAAGAAGCACATTTCACATTTCAAGAAGACATCCCTATAAAAATAGAGATTTTCGTCACTAAAAACCATTTTAAATACCATTTTCTATTTTTGCAACTCCATTTTGTTCAAGCCAAAGAGTCCTCAAGCTTGAAGAGTATTAGAAGTATCATCCTACCAATTTTCACAATTTTTAGGCTCCATTTGAGCCCCCAAATAAGCCCTAGAATCTAATTTTTTACTAGGCCGAACACTAGGTCTCGACAGGGCCAAAACTACTCAAAAAACTATAAAAAGGGCTAGAGAGCTCATTTTTGGAGGTTGGCTTTTTGTAGATTTGAGCTTTTGTAAGAGAGTTCTTTTGTAATTGAAGTCCTTCCATTGTTCCACTCTTTTCTCTTACCTTGTGTGTGTGTGTGTATGTGTGTGCATGCTTGTGTGCTTTCACTCATGCACTTATGCCTTCACTTGTTCATGGTCTTCGTACCAGTCCTCATGTCTCCATAGCTTGACATTTATGAGGTTGATCTCTTGACATTGGTACTTACCATTGTGCTAGAGTGACACCAAATTTGGTGCCATTGCCAGGGAGAGAGCTTGAAGGACAAGCGTGTGATGATAAGGCTAGAGTAGCGATGTTGGAAGGTAAAAAAATCACCATTTTTAGTTCAGTTTCTGAGTTTTTCTTCATCTTCGCCATCACCACCATTTCCTTCCACCTTCATCTTCTCATATTTTTTCCATTTTCAATTGTACATTCACTTCGTTTTCACTTGTGGCGGCAAGCAAGAAGCCTAGAGGGGTTGCAAAGCTGAAACGTTGAAGTATACTCTTGAAATATGCTCAAAATACCCCAAAAATTGTGACAATTGTGGGAGCTCTAATTTGGAGAGATTCAGATTCCCATGGGCCTGTGAACTGTGCCAACTCTTGTAAAGAATTGGATTCAAATTCTAACCTTTCTTCTCCTTGTTGCTCTACTTGGTTTCCATAACTAGATGGAATGTCTTGTGGAAATTGATCATGAAGGTCATCAATCTCAAGAATAGGAGGGGGAACATCCTTCTCCTTGGCCCATTTCTCTTCTTGTATTTCCTGCAAGGACTTTTGAGTGTGCTGTTGAATTGAAAGAGCTTCTCCATCATATATGGAGTCAAGAACATAGACTTTCTTTGGTGGTGAGCTTTCTCTTTCAATAGTTGGTTGAGCCTGTGGAGGTAAAGAACCTTGCAGTTTATTTACCAACTGCTCTAATCTATCTAGTAAGCCTTAGAAGTGCATAGCGGGTGTAATAGAATTTGTCTGATTGAACAATTGATTGGCCTCGAACATAGCTTGAGCTAGTTCCACCATCTTTATGCACATTTTTGTCTGTTCAATCTCTAAATCTTCTCTAGTTAGCTCTTGTCTAGGTTTGCAGGTGTTGGCCCTTCTTGAAGTCGAGCCTGATATGCCTTGAACATCATGTCCAAGTCTTCTGAGGTTGGATCTACAAGAATAGATCTTGGTTGTGGTCTATTTACAATGGTTGGTGGGGTGGGATGAGGTGGTGTGGATGGAACTTCGGCATGTGAGGGATTTTGAGAGGCAATATCTTCTAATTTTCTTTTCGTGTCTTTCAGTCTTTCCGCTAGTTGAGATAATTTTTTGGTCCACTTACGATTGGCCTTCTCCCTAGTATCCTTCCATGTTCTTGTTTTTCTCTTACTAGGCTCTCCTGACTCACTTGGCTTTGATTGCTCAGCTAGTTTAGTTTGTTGTAGGGCTTGTGCCCTAGTAACTGCTTGTATAGGAGCCACATTACTGCTGCTAGAACTTGAATCCCCTAATAAGCCTACTACATTAATGGGTGTAACCTTGTGTGCACTAGCACAATTCCTAGAACAATCTCTCGGGAGCTATTCTTTGCCACACTCAGGACAAAAGTCTTGTATGGTGATGTTTTGCCCTAGACCTGGAGCTGGTGGGTGGGGGACATTCGCGAATGACATGGTTTTCTTGATATCTAAAACATGGTCCTCTAGGGGTTTGTGGTCTCATTTGTTTCACTTGGGGCATGTGGTAAGGATTCGTATGCATGAGATTAGCATATTTTGGTCCATGAGGGTTTTCATGTCCCTCATAATGGTAGTAACTCTGGTCATATTCCATTGGGCTTGCCTTATAACAGTAAGACTCTCCATAGGTCTTATCAAAACCTTGATTTATTGTTTCAAAACTAGTCAAAGGTGTCACTGGTACTAGGGCTTTTTCTAGGTTTTCTTCCAGTTGGGTGTACTTTACTAGAATTACATTATGTGGGTGGGGTGGTTGTTGTCCTAGTATAGGTTGAGGTTGGCCATATCCTCCATGTTCATACGGTCTAGTTGCTCCTTGTGGTCTTGGATATGGGTTATAGCTAGGAACTTCTCTGCCTTGTTCTCTAGGATGGTATCTATATGGCCCATATTGGGGTCGTACAAACGTTCGTGGTTGTCTATCAAATGGATACTCTTCAGTGTTGTGGTTGGGGTACTTCTGCTCACTATAAGTGTACATGTTAGGCCCCTAAGTTGGTTGTCTATCATAAGGGTAAGATTGTGATAACCTAAATTCTTCTCTGGTGTAGACATGAGATGGATGATCTCCACCGCAAAGTGTGCAACTTCTTAACATTGGCACTCTCAAGGGGGAGTTCTAGTAGTTCCTTTGTCCCTGTACTCCCAATTTCTTGGCCACTAACTCTGCCAATTCCTCCACATTACTCGAACTAGAAGTCTCATTGCTCCTTGTATCCTCTGATTTGGTAGCAATTTGTGTGGTGTGGTTTTGAGATCCTCCGCTAAGTTGTCTTCCAAATCTATGCACTCTTGAAGATACTCACTCAGGGTTTGCACTCATTTCATGTATAGTAAGATTCTCAATGTTCCGTTGGTTAGACCTTCTAAAATCAATGTTTCCATGACATTCTCTCCAAATATCCTCTCTAATTTTGACCAAGATAAATCCTGATATTAACCTTTAGAACTCATAAATTGTATATAGGCAAGATTATGCCTCAAATATCAAGAGCAATCATAAATCAAGCACTTAGCCTTGCTTCATGCACCAACAAAATATGTGGAAGAAAACTCCAAAATGGCTATCATGCCTATGGACCCAATGTGAACACAAGCTCTAGCTATCCAGAGCCATATTTAGACAAAACAAATGAGTATCTTGGAGATACTTATAGTGAGGATAGATGGTATCAAGATTAAACGTACTATCTTACAAATCTTATGACAATTCAATTCGGACTAACAAGTCAAGCATAGGTGTGTACCATGTTCCTACCTATCGATGTGGTGGTGACCACTATTTGAAGGATTTTCCTAAACCATTGAGAACATTGACATGAAAAGTAGAAGGCTATTGGGAGGATTGTGGAAAAGATCTTTTGATTAAAGATTTTCCATAGAATTATAGAACACTAGTCACATCCTGCTTAAAATGTTGGGAAATCTTTGGAAGTGGTAGTGAATCTCAAGGGCAAGCCCATCTTCAAGTTGTGGCACATGCACAAGCCAAGCATCAAGAGGTTGAGCAATCTAATGAAGAAGATGGTTCATCTTCTCTCCAATCTGAGGACCAAGAACCATCTATAGATGGAAGAAAAGTTTAAAGGATTTGACTCAACAATAATGCAAGGAGCAAAATAGTGATAAATGGGAAAGGAAAATAGGTAGTTTAGAGAAAGAATTACAAGATGACTCAATAAAAGTCTCACAAGAGAAATCTAGGGCCTCATAAGCAAAGAAGGCTTCTAGAAAAAGAAGGTAGGTTCCATATTTGCACACCCTCTCCTTAATGACTTAGAAATGATGCTTAAAGCTTATGAAGCTCGGGTAAAACAAAGTGATGAGAGTGTAGAAATACACCATCAATGTTACCTCAATGCTAATTTAGAAAAAGAGAGGCTTAGAATGTGTGAACAACTCATAGAATTATGTCAAAAAGTTCTTGAGGGAGCTAACCTACTTAGGGAGCAAACACAAATCATTGTAGTTCAAAAACCCATCCTCACTTTTGTGATGGATCAAGAACTACAGTTGCCTTAATTGAACCTAGCACAAGAAGTGCACCACTAGAGAAACCTGTTCAGGATCAAGAAGTGCTAGATTTAGTTGATGAACAAGAATCTTCGGCAAAGGAACCCATAGAAGATGTGGCTCATGAAGAGTTTGAAATTATCTCTGTAATGCATGTAGTAAAAGATGAGCATTCAAAGTACTTGTGGAATCAATTAGAAGAAGAAAGATGGAAAAAGAGTCAAAAGAGGATCAAGAACCTCCCATGAAATAGATTCAAGATAATGGGGAATCTCAATCTCTAGACCATATTGTCTCCAAAAATGGGACCTCCACTGATGACGGCAAAACCAAAGCTGTAGTGAACCTACCAAAGCCTAAGAACATGAAAGAAGATCAAACTTTCATGGATCATTGTGGATATTCTTGTAGATTTGTCCACATGTATGCAATCCTTGCACAATCATTATAATATTTTATCGTTAAATTTGAATGGAAAAAAGAATGTGACAAACCACTTGAAGATCTCAAACACAAGCTTGTCATAACTCCTATTATCAAAATGCTAAACTGAAATAAGGTTTTCCATGTGCAAGTTGATGCATCAAACTATGAAATATGTTGTATTCTAGCACATCTGTTTATATATTTAGGTAGTGATGTGTGTGAAGAAGGAGGTTTTTTTCCTCCGACTTGTATATACGCCTATTGCCCTAACGGGCTACTTATCTTTGTACATTCTCTAGTAATACATTCAGTCTTGTGTGTTGTGCTCCAAGCTTCTTCTTCTTCCTTGTGCTGTTTGCTTGCTTCCGTAGACATCGAACTCCAACAATTGGTATCAGAGGAGGTCGCCGCTTCATCTAGGGTGTCGTCTACACCTCTCCGGTTGCAGTCGCAAAATCGCATGAAATTTGGTATGTATACTCAGGTTGTTTCAGAGATCAAAACAGCTTCGATCTGTGGTGCCGAAATCGTGATCTGAGCTCGTTTCGGCCTCCAAACGCACTATCATAGCACTTGTGTAGGCTATTTCATCTTTTTGTGCCAAAGGTATATACCAGTTTCTATTCGCCAATATAAGTGTCTCAAAGTCTGCTATAGGTCTAGCAGAATTCATCTAGGCAATTCTGTTCAACTTTTTGAGATACAGTCAATTTTCTGCATCAAGGTATTTTAGTCACTGGCCATGGTTGAAAGCAGTGATGTATTCTGTATGTTGGCTGTTGAGGATAAGTTGGATGGTACCAACTACCAGTTATGCGCTTATATGATGCGACATGTATTGGTTGCAAAAGGACTGTGGAACATTGTGCAGGGTGTTTAAAGATGTCATGTTACACCTGTGACTACAGGCACTGCAAATACAGGTGCTGGAGTTGATGGAGATGGTGTCGAAGATGATATTGTGTAGATTCCTGTTTGTGCTGTTGTTTCTATTGCACCTATTGTAGGGCAGATTCCTTGGGATGGCAAAGATGCCCAGGCACATGCATTGATAGCTTTGTCTGTCAAACATGCCATTATTCCTCACATTCGCTCTTGCAGAATAGCTAAGGATGCTTGGGATACACTTATCACATTGTATCAAGCTAGAAATGAGGCTCGTGTTGCTTACCTCTGAAAACAGTTGGAGAGTGACCACATGAATGAAGGTGATTCTATGGACAATTTTCTAACAAAGATCAAAGACTTGAAGGAACAGTTGATTTCTGATGATGAGGTTATACCAGATAGCTCACTTGTGCAGACCGTTCTGAATGGTCATCCTGATTCATATCAGAGTTTTGCCTCTACTCTTCGGTTGATGATGAAAGGCAATCCAAATGCCTTGTCCATTGAGGAGCTAGTCTCTGTTCTGTTGCAGGAAGATCAGTCCAGGCAGAACAGGTCCCTTATGCGTGTTCTAGATCAAGCTTTCCTGGCTAGTCAGAAGGGCAAAGGAAAATGGAGCTCTTCTACTAGTAAGCAGAAATCTGCAAATGCTTCACATGCGAAGAACCAAGATAAAGATGAGAAGAAATCAGAAAAGAAGAAATTGTTTTGCAAGTACTGTAAAGGGAATGATCATATCATAAAGAACTGTCCAAAACTGGTTGCAAAGAGGCAAAGAAAAAGGAGGCTGGAATGGTTGTTGCAGAAGCCTCTACACCAAAAACAAAGTCTGCTAATCTTGTGCAGGAAGAAGAATGGGTGTTTACTACTGTTTGCAGTTCTGACCCATCTTCTCATGAGCAGTGCATGTCTCCAATAGACTCAGATGTTTGTTACTTTGACAGTGGGGCGACCAAACACATTACCTCGCAACCCAGTTTCTTCTCTTCACTTGAGCGTGCCCCTATAGGGAATACTGTCATATGCGCCAACAACTCCTCTTATCCTGTCATGGGAGTTTGTAAGATCATTCTGACTACTGCTCATGGTAGTTCTTTCACCTTGTTAGATGCTTTATTTGTGCCAGGGATCAAGAAGAATATGTTATCAGTTTCTGCATTAGCCAAGATTGGCTTGGTTGTGAAATTTGTTGATGACAGATGTATAGTTCATGATCTCTCAAATGGCGATGTGATTATTGCTTCTGGCATTTTATGTCATGGGCTGTATAAGCTCATAGACTATGAAAGATCTGTGAATGATTTGGCATGTGCAATACATGATTCTCAAGCTATGTCAGATGCAAAGCTTTGGCATGCACGCTTTGGTCATCTGAATTTTGCTAGTTTGCTATGCCTGCAGAAATCTGATATGGTGTCTTCTTTGCCGAAGCTTGAGGCACCTGGAAAACATGTATGTGAAGGATGTATTTTGGGCAAAATGCAGCATTCCTCCTTTCCAAAAGATGGTTCAGTTCGGGCTACGCAGAAATTGCAGCTTGTACATAGTGATGTTTGTGGTCCTATGCAGACACCCTCTTTTGGAAATTACCTTTACTTCGTGACTTTCATTGATGATTTTTCCAGGCATGCATGGGTATATCCACTCAAAGCAAATTCGGAAGTGTTGATGTGCTTCAAACAATTTTTCATTTTGGCTGAAAATCTGTCAGCATGTAAAATGGGTACCCTCCGTTCTGATCGAGGGGGGGAATATATGTCTTCTGATTTTAATGCATTTCTGGCTGAACGTGGGATAAAACACCAGTGTACAGTGCCGTATACACCTCAACGAAATGGAGTTGTTGAACGAAAGAATAGATGGTGAAGTGTATGGTTAAGTTTCAGGCTCTACCACATAGTTTCTGGCTTGAGGTTGTCATGTGTGCAGCATATGTACTGAATAGGTGTCCCACTAAAGCATTACAATCTATAACTCCATATGAGGTTTGGCATGATTGCAAGCCATCTGTTGCTCATCTTCAACAGATGTTTTTGGTTGTTTGGCATATGCATTAGTGCCTAAACAACATCGCAGAAAATTGGATGATAAAGCAGTAAAATGTATTTTTGTTGGGTACAGTTATGAAAGTAAAGGCTATCGTTTGTATCATCCATAGACTAAACGCATTCTGGTTAGCCGTGATGTTGTTTTTGTGGAAGATGCTATTCAGCCATTGCTTTCATGTACTAAGGAGACATTTGTTAGCTCCAAAGACATGTATGATACTTTGATGCCTCTTTTTACAGGTGGACAGTCTACTACTGGTCCTAATGAGGCAACTTCTCAGCCTTTGCAAGTTTCACATGATGATGTAGATCATCCCATTTCTTATGCAAATTTACAAGATGCACTTGTTGATGAGAGAGCTAATATTGAGGAGGCAAGAAATATGCCGAAATGGCTAATGCAGACTTTGCATGATAGCAACATAGATGCACCTCTGTCATATCATACTCGACGAGGCTCTCATAGTGCCTCTTTTGCATCAGATTGCTATGCTATGGCTACATCTAGTCTCTGTGATGAGAATGAGCCTGTTTCATTTGATGAAGCACAAAATTCAGAAAATTGGATGGCTGCTATGTAATCTGAATATGATGTTATAATGAAGAATGGTACATGGTCTTTATGTGACTTGCCTCCTTGCAAGAAGGCCATAGGCACAAAGTGGGTATACAAGTTGAAGTGTAAGCCTGATGGAAAAGTTGACAGGTATAAGGCTAGGCTTGTTGCAAAGGATTATGCACAAGAAAGAGGCATTGATTTTGATGAGACCTTTGCACGCACATGCAGTATGAGTACTGTTCAGAGCATTTGTGCACTTGGAGCTCATCATGGGAATGTACATCAGTTGGACATTAAAACTGCATTTATGAATGGTGACTTGCATGAAGAAGTGTATGTCTTTCAGCCCCGTGGCTTTGTGCAGAAAGGGCATGAAAACTAGGTGTGCAAGTTAAAGAAGGCATTATATGGTTTAAAGCAAGCACCAAGTGCTTGGTATGAGAAATACATGCCTATTTGATTGCACATGGTTTTAAAAACAGTTCAACTGAGAGCACCTTATATGTTAAGCGTGCTAATGATGTGCTTCTGATCATTGTTGTCTATGTTGATGACATGCTGCTCACTGGTCCTATTGAGAAGCATATTGCATATTTTAAGGCTGATTTGCATGCCTCATTTGAGATGTCTGATTTGGGGCATTTGCATCAATATTTGGGCATTCAATTTATCATTTACTTATGCATTACTCGGCCAGATATTCAATTTGATGTTTCACAGATAAGCAGGTTTATGCATTGCCCTGGTGTCAAGCATTGGCAGGCGGTTAAGCGCATCTTTAGCTACTTGAGTGGTACTCGATTACTTGGGTTGTTTTATCCCAAGGGGCGATCACTACCACCATATTTGCATGCTTTTTCTGACTCAGATTGGGCTGGTTGCTATGACACTCATGTGTCCACTAGTGGCTTTTGCTTCATGCTTGGTAGATCATGTATATCTTGGTTGAGCAAGAAGCAGCCTATTGTGGCCACTTCTAGTTGTGAGGCTGAGTATAGGGCAGCTTTCACAGCTATTGTTGAGTGTTTGGGGCTCAGACGCCTTATGGCTGATTTGGGTGTTGGTGAGTCCTCTGCCACCACCATCTTCACTGACAGTCAGAGTGCATTGGCAGTTGCGAGGAACCCTGTGTTCCATGCTCGCACTAAGCACATTGAGGTGCATTATCATTATGTCAGGGAGAGGTTTTCTACTAGGGAGATCAGCTTGGCATATGTGCCCACGCAGGAGAACAGCATAGACCTTTTCACGAAGGCTCTACCTAGGGAGAAGTTTGAAGCTTTTCGCAAAGCTTTGGGCTTACTTCCTTTCGTGGAGTGATTTCCAGATAGCTTGGCACTTCCTTATACATGAGTGACAGCTCCTTATTCACCGCATCACTCCCAGGGGGGATTTGTTGATATATTTAGGTAGTGATGTATGTGAACACTCTAGGACCACCGGGGCACATTTTTTCCTCTTCAGGAGGTTTTTTCCCCCCGTCTTGTATATACGCCTATTGCCCTAATGGGCTACTTATCTTTGTACATTCTCTAGTAATACATTCAGTCTTGTGTGTTGTGCTCCAAGCTTCTTCTTCTTCCTTGTGTTGTTTGCTTGCTTCCGCAGACATCCAACTCCAAGAACATCTTCCTAATCAAGGTAGGCTTGAATTTCCCATTGTCTATGCTAGTAAACAGCTCAACAATGTACAGCACAATTATACAATGATTGAAAGAGAGGGACTAGGTATGATATATGCAGCTCAAAAATTTAGATATTATTTTCTTACGAATAATTTTAAATTATTTGTGGATCTTCAAGCCATCCTCTACCTTGTAAATAAGCCTCATAACACTAGAAGATTTGTAATATGGTTTCATCTACTTACAAAATTTGATTTTGAAGTTGTATTGAAGAAAGTTAATATTGACATATGTGTGGACTACCTTTCTAAATAATAAATGGCAAACCACTCAATGGAGTCTCATATGAATTCTCAAATGTGAATTTCTTTAATCTAGAAGTGGATCCAAATGGACAGAACCATGTGTCATTACTAACATATGGTCCATTGCACCATTATCTTCCTATTGAGGAGAAGGCAATAAGAAATTTAGGAGATTTGCAAATTATTGTTAATATCATCTTTTGAAGAGATGAATGTGGTATTCCATCTTGTTGTGTAGATGAAGATAAGAAGTTTGATCTCATTACATAGACCCACAACTCTAGTTTGGGATGGCATTTCTCCTAAGCAAAAATTTTGTAAAACTTAATGCAATTAGGAGTATTTAGGCAATGTCGTTTTTTTGCATTGATAGACCACCAACTGAGCATGCAAACCTATATCAAGTGACTATCACACCAAATTTGAGTAAGCTTATAATTGAATATTTTTGTGATGGAATATTTCTAGAAGGAATTACATTTGCTAGATGGAAGTTACTTGAAGAAGAGTTAAGATATTCTTCTCTTATAGGGAACCAATTTTACAAAAGACAAAGGGATAACTTTTTGTGCTTATGGATCCATTAGAGCAAATATCTATCCATTTTAGAAATGGAACACTCAAGTGCTTTAGGAGGATCCTTTATCCTAAATGAACAACCAATAGAACACTTTTTAGGGGCTTACAGGTGGCCAACTTTACACATGGATGCAAGAAATTTTGTTGAAAAAAGCAATATATGTCAAAGAATGAAATATCCTTTATGGAAATATCAAATGCCACTTAGACCTATCACGAGTGGTAGAGCATTTGCAAAGTGAGGAATTGGCTTTGTTGGAGCCATTGGCCTCTTTAAAAAAGGCTCACATTATGAATATATAGTAGTGGCAACGAATTTTAACCAAGTGGATTGAAGTATGAGCAATGAGAAGATGTGATGCTCAAACCTCTACCTCTCTTTGAAAAGAGATGCACTAGGTTTGGACTACCCATTGAAATTATAAGCAATAGGGGAACACATTTCGTTAATGAATTCATCGAACACCTATAGAAGAGTTTCTAATGGTGCACCAAAAATATGCCCCTTATCACCCCTAAGAAAATGGTCAAGAAGAAAGCAGAAAACAAATTTTTTGTGATAGTGACCAAACTAGGGAATAATAAGCTTTTGACAAGAAATTATATCATGCAATTTGTTCCTATGATGTAGCTTATAAAATAGTGCTAGGAAAAACACCATTCAATTTGGTGTATGGAGGAGATGGAATTTTGCCAAGTTTATTCTTAATTCTTGAATTATGAGTGGAAAAAACATACGAGCGGCAAGGGCATGAGCGTTCAAATCACATTGAGCTTTTAGAGGAGCTACAAGAAACTAGACTTAAGGCAACAGGAGGCATATACACTATAGAACAAAGATAAAAAGCCTACTATGAAACTAGACTTAAGGCAACACGAGGCATATCCACTATAGAACAAAGATAAAAAGCCTACTATGGCACACATATGAAAGACAAAGGTTAAGGCGGCTTCTTTATAGTGCACACACTAAAACAACATGCCAATAAGCTTCAAAAAAGAGGTCATGGACTATTTGGAGGTGAAATGTTTCCCATCTACATTAGTGTGTGTCATGTAAAAAGATACCTAGAGCCATTGACAAATGAAATGTTGGCAAGATTTCAAGTCCCTGAGGATAGGAAGGTCGAGGAAGAATGCATATATTATCCCAGAGTTCGATGAAAGGCGGGAAGAAAGTGGTATACATATGGAGTCATAAAGTCTTTGAAATGGCAATGATTGGGTCAACTAATAAAAATGTAGGTATGAAACTATTTGATTGATACTAGAGTTGAAGTGAAGATGAAGAACAAACGTTTTTGTTAAGAAAGTGGTGACTTTGGTCTCTATTTCACTTGATCATATCTTTTCAAGTTTCTATGGATTTTACACAACTGCCTTCTTCTTTAGTTTCCCCAAGTTTATTTGATTCTTTTTTCGTTTTTTTTTTTTGAGAGTGCAAGGAATTTGAAATATCTAGCCGGGTGGGAATTGAACCTATGCACTCTGCCCCACTGCGTTCAATGCATACCACTACACCACATCCATTTGGACAGTCTATTTGATTCTTGCAAGGAATGTGATCAAATCAAGAAGCTTGAATTTATTTCTTGGATTAATCATTTCTCAATTTTTCAAATTATGGTGTAATAAACCATTTGCTTTGCTTTTTAAGGGTTCTTTTTGCCAACCGTTAAGCCCTTTTTCTCCCCTTGTTTTCTAGAGTGTAAGAAATGGTTCAAGTATGAGTGTGTCGCTAATTTCCTGTGGAATTCAATAAACAGTTGGTTTCACCTCAACTCCTCCTCACGAGGTTTGATCAAGGTGGTTAAAGCGGCTTTCATTCAGCTCAAAGAAAGCTGGTCCCTCAGAGAACGAATCCAAACAAAAATTCAGCGTTGTCAGATGCAAAGATTTCGTTCCTATTCCGAGAGTGAAGAGCGCAAGCTATCGCCTCCCTTCTCTTCGCGGTTAAGGACAGTGCAACAGGTGACTTTTGACCATTAACGAAGTCGTCAATTTCACTAAGTTTTTTTTTATTGCGATGGTCAATGGAGGGGAAAACGTGTTCGGATTATGAGTCGCAAGATGAGCAGGATATTCAGAAACATGCACAAGGTGTCCACACTGTGGAGCGCAAATTACAAGGTACGCAAAGTAACTCTTAAGGAAATCCTGGCAGGTAACCGGATCAAGACACTCAGGAACCAGTTTGCTTTTACTTAACACAATTACATCTGATCAATCAAGCGGATACAACTAGAGCAACTACTTAGGAAGATAGCCACAACATTTGCTCATGCGCATCCGTCATGATCATCAAGTGTACTTTGAAGCCGCGTTTGCTCTTGGTTCAAAGCTCTTGTAATTGAAATCTAAAAGCTTCACAAGTTCTTGTCTGTGCAGAAAATTTTCAACGAAAATCTGGAATCTTAACAGTCTCAAAAAGTTTCAGTTCAATTAATGTGCTCCACAACAGCGCTCTGGTTGTAAAAGGTTACGTCCAGCTTGCACGGAACAGAGGACAAAAATGAAGCAAATCTTTCGAGATCATCAACCATTTAGATTACAGTGGGCCGGTACTTAGAAATTGATGGGAATATGAATGAAGTATGTACAGACGATGATCATTTCAATTACAGGCATTCATTCTAGAATATTTACTGTTCGTTTAGAAATTGAAGGGAATATGAATGAAGTATGTACAGACGATGAGCATTTCCATTACAGGCATTCATTCTAGAATCTTAACTGTTTGTTTAGAATTATGAATGAAGTATGTACAGACGATGAGCATTTCCATTACAGGCATTCATTCTAGAATATTTACTGTTTGTTTAGAAATTGAAGGGAATATGAATGAAGTATGTACAGACGATGAGCATTTCCTTTACAGGCATTCATTCTAGAATATTTGCTGTTTGTTTATTTCAAGTCCCAAGGTTTGAAGAGCATGCAAGGCTGTATCTCCAATCAAGTTTCGGTTGTGCATTTGCCTTCCAACATAACCTAATTCAATAGCGCAGGTGGGCACATCTGTTTTATAAATTCTTTATGTACACATTTACAACTGACAACTTTCTGGATACAGAAGAGTAGCAACTTTCTGGTTAAGGCAGCTGGTTGGGCCTCTCACCTCTTGAGGCGGGGGCAAGGATTCAATCCCTGTCGGCCACATGTAAGGGACATGTATAACTTGGAATGATGAAGCATATGGCTGATGTGCCATCGTTTGACTAGCCCTGTGGTAGTTGTGACCGTCGTTCAACCCAGTCTTGTAAACCCCTATTCTTGTGGGATAAGGGGGGTCCCATGGGTACTATGCCCTTCCTTATACAGTTGCAATTTCAAAGTTAAAGCCCGGGGGAGTAGGCCTCGGCCGAACCTCCATTTACAAAAAAAAAAAACTATCTAATCATAGCTTATGAATTTTCTGTTTTTTTTTCTTTTTTTCGTGAAATGCAAGATCGTTGTATGATAATTAGCTTATGAATTTTCAGGAAAAGTTATCTGCAGTCCGGATATTTAAGCGATATATAAAAGTCAAGCTCACAATGGTTGAAATCAGTTTCGGACATTGAACAGAATACTATGGTTATATATGCTTGTCAAAGCGTCATGAAAGAAAGAACTCTACAGAACATCTATCAAATTAATGCCGACCATTAAAAAATTAAAGTAGTGCGTGTGTTACACACATATCAGCAAATGCACATGTTTCGGTCATTTTTCTCATTATTTCCCTATGTAACAAAACATCATTTCTTGGTTCTTTTTGTTTTCAGTTTTTATGATCATGAAATGAAAGAAACATGGTCATGAAATGAAAGAAGATATCTCCTAGACTTCAAGCACGAGTTGAGTTAACTAATTAGACTTTAGTTTGGCATCTAATTTAATTTAACAAGTTCAAACTTTCATAACCAAGTTATAATGCATATAGGTGAATCCTAATACTTTGAAAATTATCATCTGAAAAATCCCTTTCAATTCAAGTGATGACTTAGTGCCCATGCATACACAAATCCCTACTAATTTCGATTGTTATACTTCAACTTTATCCCTGTTAGTCTCTCTTTTATTTCAACTTTATCCCATGTTAGTCTCTCTCTAACTATGGACTCTAGCCAAATCTTTTTATTTCATTTTTCTTTTTATTTTTCTTTTTTCGCTTCATTCCATTCTAATCCTTTATGTTTATTTTCCCTTTTATATTTGTAAATTTACAAAAGCCCGCCTATGTCCAAGTTGGGTGCAAATCATGGCCCTATCCACTTGGCCAAGTTTGTTTCACCCATCTACCAATCTAACATAGCACACCATGTTAGACCTATGTAAACATAATATCCATTCATGGCTCTAAACACCTAACCAAAGTGACTCGATCCACCGATTGGCCTACATAGGGGCATATCAATATACAAGTCGAGCCCAAGGTGAAACTAGCATCAACTTGTGTCCATCACTCGACCATGGTGGTTCCATCCATCTAGTAACCAACTACAATGCACTCATGATACATGCACATGCATAAACATATCTCGCTGGTGAATGAAGGGAGGCACTAGGGCGATAATTAGATTTGGAGGTAGGATCTAGAGAAAGACTAATGGCAAGAATCAAAGAGTCCATCCTAATCAACTCTTCAAGCACATTGATATATATACTAACACCTTTTATTCATTTCCTCTCTAGAGTCTTCTCTTACATAATGTCTTCTCAGCCACTATATATATATATATATATATATATATATATATATATATATATATATATATATATATATATATATATATATATATATATATATATATATATATATATATATATATATATATATAGGAATATATCCCAATCCTTATGTTATAGAATGAACACGCATAAATCAAATAACTTCCTTTATCTATAATTTTTCACTCGATCGATTCATTAGCCAATACATCCTACTCATGCAGCTATGCTACGCAGAAATAGAACATGCACTCACACTTGAGAAGGAACTTTCAGCTAGAAATATTCCATCTTTATTTATCTACATCAATGAGCATTGAATTTCCATGCTTTCACCATCAATTTATTTTTGTTTGCTTTTTTGAAATTTTATCTTCAAAAACAAGGCATAGATCATTAGGTGTATATTTGAAATCATAAATCTAATACTTACATGGAGAGTTTTCATGAAATCCTCCTGTATAAAAGACACAAAGTATTAGACATAAAAAATGTATGCAATCAACTCCTTACCTCATTCAACCCCACCATACTTTGAAGTGTTATTGAATACAAAAAATCTTAATCAGAATGCTTTCTTTTAGTCAAAGTCAATCCATTTTTTGGGGGTAACAAATATTTCATGATGAACTAAGTGTTTAAATGTTTACATCACTTTAGTGGGAACCCTCTCTTATGTTAAAGTTGTAAGAGTGGATCCCTTGCCATATTGGTGAATGAGAGAGAAAATGGCACTTTGGCACTTCTATTTAGGCATTAGAAAGATGCATAGATGCAACTTGGAGGAAGCCATTCACTTACATCTCTATGTGGTCAATGATTTGTGAGCTCCTTTGAGAGTTATGGCAGCAAAAAGATTGTTTCAGGCTTGAACTTGATGTTGGTATCAGAGTTGCGTCCAATGGGACTTAAACCTATGACACCTCCCATTAAAGAGCTTTGGTCTATCCATTGCACCACTATTTGATACTTGAGGATGTTTTTAGAAGATTATCATGTTGGATTGCTAAAGAAATGTTCATGCATGCTTCTTCCTCATCCCCAAGTGTTCTATGAAGCAAGAGGATAGGAGTGATTCCTCTCATTCTAAGAGTTTACGTAGTAAATTCATACACTTTTCATTATTCTCAAGAGTTAAATTGGATAAATCCTCCTTTTGAAAGAGGCAAAAGAGAGAGTTTGAGGGTATTTATTTGAAAGGACTGTCAGATCCCTAGAGTATGCCATATGGACTCTCATGGTGAGTTGAAAAATTACAAAAATCTATAATTGGATGGGTTCTCTAGGTACAAAGTGTATTTCACTCCATGGAAAACTTCCGACTTTTAGGAGTCTACAAAGAGCTTATGTGTGCGAAAGTAGGAGTGAATATATGTGGCCAATGAGTATAGAGTATAGAGCATTAAATCCCATGAGGATTCAATAGATTCAATAGATTCAAGAGATTATAAAGTTGAAGAATGCATTTTTCACTTCCAAATCACCCTCGACCCTCATTTTCATTATTTTTATGAGCTGAATTTTAAGCAAACCTCCATTTTTGGAGAGTGAAAGAAAGAGGTTGAGATAACAATCTTTTGAAGAAAATGGTGCATACATGGAGTATTCCATACAAAAATCCCATGAGAAATGCAAAAACCAAGAAAGATTATAAATAAACTAAGAGTATAAGCTTGCTCCAAACCCCCCTTCCATCATTTTTACAAATTTAACTTTTTGTTGAAAAGAGACACTTTTGTCTACGGCTCTTTCTAGCAGACGATTAAGATATGAAAGAAGAGGATTTGGAAAATGAATTCCAAAGACATAATGGGATCACAAGTAATAGAAGTGTCAGTTCGTATTTGAGGTTAAGGTTCAACACAGATTATGGAGCCACATTAAGGGATAGATTTGTTGTTCATTTTCCAATCAAATTCAAGTTTTGGGTTTTCCAACAATTGTCTTAAGGCTAATACACTAGCATTTAAATGGCAACACATTCAAAAGTGAAATTTAGAAGAAACCTTGTACTTATAACATCAAACACAATCAATTAGTAGCTAGCATGAGATCAACAAGTGGACTGCAAACCAACCAATAATGTTCAAGGAAAAATCCATTCAGTATAAATCAAGGTTCATAGATTCTTATCAATGAAACTATAGATCTCAATGATTGAACATCAAATGTGATGCAAAAGAATAGGAAAATGGTTCGATCAAATTATCCATTCTACAAAAAAATTATCATATAATCCATTCTTCTCAATCTCTTTGGCAAACACCGCAACGATATGCTAACCTTTGTAATACTTAAGGAATCCTCGGAGCTTAAGGCAATTGTGAAAACTCCCTTGGATGTAGATTCTTGAGACTAAAGGAATAAAGCCTAGGAACAGTGTGGATGCAAACTATGCAAATGCTCTCAAGATTTTTTCCATTCTTCTTATCCATTGAACATGTTGGAATTGCAACCTTTTCACAAGAGAGATTGCACATATTATCAGTTTTGATCGTTTAAGACAAAGTCAACCATGGACAAATCAAGGGTAAAAATGGTCATGGCCAAAATATTTTACCATATCCTTGGAAAGTGCATCTAAAAGCTTTCTAATGATATATTACATTACGAATTTGAAGATGTTTTAAGGGTTTAAAAACAAAACTCTAATTTTTCTTTTCACATATGCTTTTGCTTTTCACATATACTTTTGCTTTTCAGCTATGTTTTTCACTTTAAAAGCCTCCAAAAAGCATCAAAAGCAAGGTGCTTTCTCTAAAAATCATAGGAACCTCCTTTAAAAAACACATGTTCATGCTTTTAGCTATCTTTTCAAAATTATCCACAAGATTTTGGAGCTACACCCATCTACTATATAAAGAGAAGACTTAGAGCAACCAAAACACTCAATTTTGAGAGCTAGACATGAGCTAGACTCAAGTGGAGGTCTTCTTCAACCTTGTGGAGGAGTGGAGCTAGGGTTTGAACTGCTTCGAAGGATGAGCAACATGTAGAATTTTTTATTTTTCTTCTATAACAAGGAGGTCATGAGCTTGGAGCTTATTAATAGTTAGAGGAGATCATCTACATTTAATGGAGTTTGTGAAATTATGAAGATATGCTACAAAATGATACATTTATATGCAATTCTTATATTTCTTTGTATACTCATGTGCTTAACATTTTGGAGTGTATGTCATATATGTGGAGCTTTGCTCCTTCATCTCGCTATGACTTTATCTATTCTCTCTCATGTCTCTATTTCATTTTTTTCTTTATATTGATTGTGGGCCTTAAAAACCAACAATTGGTATCAGAGAATTAATAGTTCACATATATCATGTTGAGAATACTACAATATATTGAAAGATAAGAGCAATATGGTAGACACAAGTCAAGATCACTTCATTATTTAGCATGTGGCAGTAGGTCCCAAAACTATGCAGTTTCCAAAAGCTTGTTGGATACATGAACAAAAGGAAGTCAATTTTACGAAGGCACATATTAGTCCAATTTTATTGCACAATCAATCATACAGTTTGCAGATGTTCTATTCAAGTCATATTCAGTTATCATATCATATTTTTTGAAGATTTGCAAGATTATCATGACATTACAGAAGCAAATACTAGTATACAAGATGAAATAGAGGGATTGGATGTTGAAGTATATTCGTCCATAAACTATTCGTGTCAAAACGTATCATCTTGCCATTTTCAGATGGTTACAGAGAAGGACATGTGATCTTGATTAGAGAGGCATGATCGACCTTGATAGTTTAAAAAGTGTGATTAAGTCTATATGTTCTCTAACTCTATCCTTCCATGTCAATATTTGGATGAGAAGAACATGTGGGAAAATTTTAGGAGTTCTCTTTTTCTATAGTATGGAGTGCTCTTCATGTCAATATTCTTATGTATTCTTATGGATAGAGGGCATGATCTTTACAAGTATGTTCACCACTTTTTACGCTAACAACCAGTTTTGTTCACTTTTAGACAGTCAACCATGATCAAACCAAGGGCAAAAATGATCAAAATTGGTCAAACCCTAATTTTTTTCACATATGCTTTTTTATGCTTTTATGAAGTCTTAAGGATATTCTCGAAGCAATGAGGATCATTGTCTCTACACAAAGAGATGCTCAGATGGTAGCTTGATATGCTTGATACTTTATGTCGATGATATGTTGATTGCTTGGAAGTCCTCTTATGACTTGTCAATTCTCAAAAAGAAGTTGAGATGGACATTTGATATGAAGGATTTGGGGATGCCAAACATATTCTTGGCATGTGCATTACTCGTGATAGGATTAAAAGATGCATATAATTATCACAAAGTGAGTACATATCCAAAGTACTCACTTTGGATATGTCTAATCCTAGCAACAAGCATTGAGAAGCAGTCAAGATGATTTTGAGATATCTGAGTGGCACTAAGGGCAAGTGTCTATGCTTAGGTAGAGAGAAAGCATCCATTATTGGTTACACAAATTCTAATTATGCTAGTTGTGTATACAATCGTAAGTCTACATCAGGGTACATTTTTCATTTTGTCACCATGCAAAGACCAAGCACATTGAGGTGTGATATCACTTTATTAGAGACTGCTTAGCCACTGAGTGCATTATTCTTAAGAAGATTCATACTTGAGATAATGTTGGAGATGTTTTGACTAAAGCTCTACCACATAATAGCTTTTGATGGTGTTGTCATTTGATGGGGGTTACTTGATTCATGATCTTAAATAGTTACTTGTATACTATGTAACGTGCCCATCAAGTGGGAGATATAGTTTGTATACTTGCACTCAGGTATTCTTTATCATTCTTTATTTTTCTCCCATAGTCATTTTGGCCATATTGGCCTTTAGTGGGTGATTGTTACTATTAGTATCCATGTGAAAGGACAAATGGCCATTTGACACTTTTGTATATGTTCTTTAATAAAACATATAGTGGCATGGTCAGCCACACACTCTAAGTTTGACCGCATTTGTATGACCTAACAAATTCATGTTCATGATTTGTATATTGTGTGTTTTTCCTATGTATTCTGCACCCCCTGTGTGGAACACTGTGTGCAGTGCTGAAGTTTAGGTTTCTGCAAGAAGGGTATCATTGCAAAGCTCTCGAGAAAGAGAGTCCACCATCATGCATCACCATAGAAATACTTCATACTCCTTATCAAGGTGGGGTGAAGAGTAATGAAGACCACTGATAGGTGGTGGCTCATGAGGTGGAATAAACCAAGATGGGTGAGGTTCATGGGACCAATAGGAACAAGAGGGGCCTCCTTCATGTTGATATTTTGGGAAAGGAAATGGTGGGGATGAATAAATTGTGGAGGGTGGTGGTGAATAATATGTTGAAGAAGTTGAAGAGTTTGAGACCTCTAGTTGCGATAGTTGTGGATGATCAGACTTTTGAGGAGGATGCTTTGATTTTGCAAGGATATTCTTAGATTGGCCTTCATGTTCACTAGGTATAGCTTTGAGTTGGAGAGGGGGTTCTACTAGGTGGGCTTTTATATTATCTAAAGGTGAATGGTAGGACAAAAGAATTATGGTTGCAATTGTGATTGGGACATAGAAGAACCTTATTGATCAATGAATGTTGGCAAGGTCACTTCTTTTCCCATCAAAACAGTACTCCGATGCTCTCATTGTCCTCATCGAAAGGTGGTGGAGGTGACATAGGAGAAGGAGGCACACTGTCAGCTATAGAAGGACAAGTGACCAACATAACTCATACTTCAATAGGAAAATCACCTAGGAAAAGAATGGTGAAGATGAAAGGCAATCAGGATCATGTGGGAAGGCCATGATTAAAGTTACGAATGGTGGGCTGACATTCCTTATGGATGCACTTGAAGAAGAAGGATACCCAATTGATCTTTGCACTATGCACAAAAAACTTAATAGAATAAAATTGTCACAATATGCCATAAGGCTTATGCGAAAGCTTGAGTGCAACTATATAAAAATTCAAGATGGCATATTCAGGCTTTGGCCTAGTCGAAATAACATATTTATTGTTGATGTGCTTTGGGAAAAGAATTTGCATGGCAAGTGTAGAGAGGGGATCTAAAATATCTACACCATCCATAGATGGTTGGAAGTGGTGCACCACCTCGTGAAGTGTGGTGGCTTGCACAACACCTACCAAAAGGACCTGCTACAACATGTCAAGGGTGGTGGTGGCAGAAATGGCTTGAGCTATAGTGGTGGACTCTAGATGAGTTGTAATGACTACCTATTCTAGAAGGGCGAAGGTCAGTAAATGGTTGGTAGTTAGGTAGAAGATCATCAAGTTGAGCACGGTTGATGTGAGTGGATCGATGAGAGATAGAGATTCCATGGTAAAATATAGTATAGTTGGCAGAATACCAAGAGTAAGTTGTAGGTAAAGTTGGCAAAGTATCAACGTAGTAGCATGCAAGATAAATTTTGATCATAAAAATCAGGGTTTATATAGAGAATATGGGAATAATGGATAGGGGTGAAGGGTAAAAATTAAAAGAAGGATGCAATATAAAACATTCCATCATCCAAATAGGCATGGAAATATTGGTGTCTGTGGCATGCTAGTTGTTTGTGTGTTGAGTTGGAAGGGCATCTAGCAATTGAAAGGACTGGAGCTTGGACCCGTTGACCAAAAGATGGAGCAGTTCTCCAATCAAGGTTTCTAACCAGAATGTTACCGAACTGACACAAGCCAAAATCTAGTACAGCTTGAACCATCATACTTTGAGTTTGCCTTCAACTCTATATGCTTTTGATTTATAGAACAAGACAAGTCAACCCTCCACAAAAAGTGGAGTCTTCAAGTGTTGATCATGTGTTTGGGCCTATTTAAGCTACATTTTCTACAATGGCAAAAAACTCTCAAAGCAATCTTCATCTAGAATGTAGAGTTCTTCCAATATATGATATAGGGACTCTTCACACAATAGCTTATGCTCTAGAGAAACTCGGAGGCAAGGCACAAGGATTACATGGGAGTGATTGCCTCAATACCATATGCTAGCTTAGAAGGATTAAATCCAATAGCCACTTTATAGGGTTTTTTGATATGCCCACATGACAAAGGGTAGTAAATGATCCTAGCTTTCCCGAGTTTCCTAATTAAATCATTGTTTTCAACATCACTAGTAGATTTTTATTAGTGCTCTCAACCAATTTGTTTGCATGAGGGTAATATGGGGTACTGTCAAATCATTGGCAAAATGTGTGCCTCTATCAAAAACAATTTTTAAGGGTAAGCCAAAACACGAGAAAGACTCTCGAGTTAGGAGTCTAGCAACAATAGTGGTAGCAGCAATCTTCACGACCCAAGCTTCTGCCCAGCACATAGCATAGTTAGTACATGTTAATATGTATCGATTATAATTAGATAATTTCAATGGTTTGATAGGGCTAAAAAATTTGAATCCCCATTTTTGGAATGGTTCAAGGGGCATGAAAGGCTGTAAGGAAAGAGTTTATTTGGTATCATCTCATTTGTTTGTTGACATGGATCACAAAATAACTTATATTGCCAGGTATCTTGGTGCACAATAGGCCACCAAAGGCCACGGTCTAAACACACTAGAGCCAAGCTCTAGACAAATCTTGATAGTATAAGTGGCCAACAATAACCTGAAATATTATGCTATATTGAGCCAAATTCTTTCAAACAAGCAATAATAGGATTTCGCAAGGTATTTGAATGGACAAAAATGCATAAAGTGTGTCATCATAAGACTCGTTCATATCCCAACAAAGAATGAGGTGATTTGGTTGGGTTGTATAGGTAGAAGGATCAGGGAAGGAATAATCAATACTAGTTAGGGCTTCACCACAATCTAACCAAGACAAAAAGTCAGCAATAGCATGGGAAGATCCAAGTTGATGTATGACATCAAAGTTTGGTGCTAGTCTACAACTAGCATAATAAATAGGTTTATGCCATTTCTTGGTCAGTTGCATTAGCACACTACAATAGAAATGTCTAAAGCATCAACAAAGCCATGAAAAGGGTGCTTCTAGTTTGGGGCTTGCAAAATAGCAGCTTGAGTCAAGAGAGTTTTCAATCGATCATTGGCAATCTTACATTTAGGGAACCATGAAAATTTGTGAGGTGCATTAGCTAGTCAATTAATGGTTATAGCAATATGTGCTAAAAGTCTCAAATGGCAGTCATGCCACCAAATTTTTCCATGGAATCAGAGGACTTCTCTAGATGATTTAGGTGGCAGGGCCTCTAGGATAGCCTTCATCTTATTGGGTTAACTTGGACCTTGTTTGGATATTATATGCCCTAGTAGTTTCCCATAGGATACTACAAAAATTTACTTAGCCAGATTCAAATAGATTCGACATTATTTTCCCACCTACTTGAGTGGTATCTGGCTACTTGGATTGTTTTATCCCAAGGGGGGATCACTACCACCAGTTTTACATGCTTTTTATGACTCAAACTAGGTTGGTTGATATTATAATCATGTGTCCACCAATGGTTTTTGCTTCATGCTTACATGAGTGCAAGATCCTTGTCCACCACATTATTCCAAGGGGGATTTGTTGATATATTTCATTAGTCATGTGTGTGAACACTCTTAGGACCACAAAAGCACTTTTTTCCCTCTTTAGGAGTTTTTTTCCCTCAGCTTGTGTATATGCCTATAACCCTAATGGGTCACTCTTTGCACATTCACTTGGTAATACATTTAGTATTGTTTTGTGCTCCAACCTTCTTCTTCTTCCTGGTGTTTTTTGTGTGGTTTCATAGACCTGAAACTCCAACACCCTGCATTATGACCAAGGGGGGGAATACATGTCTTCTAATTTTAATGCATTTCTAGTTGAGCATGGTTTAAAACATTAATGTACAATGCTTTATACACCTCAACATGGAGTTGTTGAAAGAAAGAAAAGTTATCTAGGAAATGGTGAGGTGTATGGTCAAAAGCATGGCTTGAGCACATAGCTTCTGGCTTGAGGATATTATCTGTGTAGCATATGTTTTTGATAGGTGTCCCATGAAAGCACTACAATTCATCACTCCATATGAGGCTTGGCATGGTCATAAGCCATCCGTTGCTATCATTTGTATCATCCACATAGTAAACACATTTTCTTTAGTCATGATGTTGTTTTTCATGGAAGATGCAATTCCACCCTTACCTTCTTGTACTAAGGATATATTAGTTAGCTCAAAGGATCTGTATGACATTTTGGTGCATCTTTTTATGGGTGGATAATCAAGTGCTGGTCAAAGTAAGGCAATTTCTCAACCTTTACACATAACAAATAATATGTATATCATCCCATTATGATGCAAATTTACATGATGCACTTGCTGATGAGAGGGTTGACATAGAAGAGACCAAAACAATGCCTAAATGGCTTGTGTAGACCTTGAGAGATAGCTAACTAGATGCACCTTTGTCATATCATACTCGTTCAAGCTCTCATAATGCTTCCTTTGCATTAGATTTTTATGCAATGTTGTCTCTAGTCTTTGTGATGAGAATGAGCTTGTTTCATTTGATGAATCAAAAAATTCAAAAATTTGGATGGTTCCTATGCAATCAGAATATGATGTTATTATGAAAAATGGTACATGGTCTTTATGTGATTTGCCTCCAAGCAAAAAGACCATTGGCACTAAAGTACAAGCTAAAATGTAAGCTTGATGAAATCGTAGACAAGTATAAGGCTAGGCTTGTTGCCAAAGGTTATGCACAAGAGAGAGAGACATTGATTTTCATGAGACTCTAATCTCACATGCCGAATGACCACAATTCATAGCATACAACACATCATGGTTGGAATGTACTTTTGCATTTATGAGTGGTGATTTACATGAAGAAGTGTATGTATCTTAGCCCCTTGGTTTCATGTAGAAAGGGCATGAATAAAGTGTGCAAGTTCAAAAAGTCATTATATGATAAGAAGCAAGCACCACATAATGGTATGAAAAGATACAAGCCTACTTTCTAGCACATGGTTTTGAGAACAATAAAATTGAGTGAACCTTATATGTTAAGCATGTAAATGATGTACTTCTAATCATTGTTGTATATGTTGATGATTTTTTATGCTCATTGGTCCTAATAAGTTTCCATTTCCACGAGGTGATTTGGATTACTAGTTTAATTTGACCATGTCATAATCCATCCAAAAGAATGGATGATCAATGTGTGCATGGTTATGTTACCATGTCATAATAAAAAATGGATGAACATGTCTAATTAAAAGGATGAACATGTCTCGACATTTTTAAGTTTTAATGATAATTGTAGAAATAGTTAGAGAGGTAGCATCCTCATAAAGATTTGGATGTTGCTGTTTGAGGGAATGCCTAGGTCTATTGAAATTTGGAGAGCAAGTAGCTTAGATATTTTTAGTTGAAGCTATCCAAGATTTAAAAATTTTGGATACATTTGTAAAGTTCAAATGACCTCTACACTAGAGATGCTACTAATGTTGGCAAAGGCATGAAACAAGTGATAGAGGCTTGTTAGTAAGGGTATTTATCTTAATTAATAAATCCAAATTGAATGATTTTTCTTTTATATCCAAGCTTCATAGAAAAAAAAATTCACATATATTTTCATTAATTTTGAATCATTTGGTAGGTCAAATGATCTCTACATGTAGAATTGAAGCCTCTGAAATTTATTCAATGGCTATAGACCATATCACCTAAAGGTGATTGGTTCTCTAAGCTTATTTATCTAGTTTGAAAAACTTTTCTTTTTAGAACTAGCTAGATACATCAAAATTATTATTAGAAAATCTTAAGCTTAGATATATCTCCATTTAGGAGACATGAGTAAAATAGTGAAATTTTGCCTCTAAAAATTTCTAAAATATTACAGGTATAAAGCCTCAGCAGTTTGGCCATTGTGAAACACTCAAATGTCTAAATACTTTAAAATTTTTAAAATTAAAATAATTCTTATTAAGATATGTGCTATAAAAACATTAAAGAAAATAGAGATCATTGGATGGGTCAAGTGTTTTTTGGTTCTTAGAACAATCTTTGGTGAGGATTCACCAAAGACTGCTACATGTGTTTAACGAACACATGGTTAAGTGCCAATTTCAAATTCTTTTTTCTTAGAGAAGGCATTGTTTGCAGGCTCACATAAGCGCATGTATAATAGAGATAGAATGGTAAATCTCAATTAGGACTTTATTGAAATTCAAGCTTAAATATTATGAATCCCAACTAGAAGAAATTAATCTAGATTTTGACAAAAAGAAGTTGAAATTTAGCATTTATTTCATTGATTTAATTTCTTCAAGAAGATGAACTTCTAAATTTCTAGAGTTGGTCATCAAGCATATGACCGTTCCAAAGAAATGGAAATAAAACATCGCAGAGATAACTGCTAAGTGATTTTTTAGTCTAATAAAAAAAATGATACTATTAAAAATTGTTTATATAGTGAAGATTCTTGAAAGGAAAAGATTTTCCATAGGTTATTTATGGGTCTTTGTAATCTCTAGGAGTACCAGAGTATTACTAATAGATTCTACAAAATTAGTTTACTAGAGACATCTCGTTCCTAGTTGGGGATGATTCAATCATAGTGATGGTCAAATGTAAAGTAAGTTTTATCCACTTGGAACAAGTTTCATGTTATTCTTGAAAAGGCATTGCTAGTTCCACTCACTGTTGTCTTTTATCAGCACATCTTGATATTATATGACAAACTTAGTTCCATAGAGTGGATTGGGATTTACTTTCTATGGTAGATTTTGGTCCAAAGTTTGGATCATCATATCTTTGGTATGACAGATTGATATCTTGGATTCATAGTTTGGAACAAGATAAGACTTTCTTGAGTTTCATTTCGCTATACTGAGTGAATCAAGCAGGTTTACTTGAGTTTAGAGATTAAATACTGTTTGGAAAATTTTTCCATTTGTTTTTAGTATTTGCTCACTGAGATTTGGGGCATAGTTAGACATGTTTAGGAAGTGTATAGTACCCTATCCAAGTTACTAGACTAGTTTGTAGAAGCTCCATAGGTGACTCATAGTTCTACACTGGCATCGTATTGTTCATTATTCTAGTCGAGTAAGTGATTTTGTTTATTTTACAATTATACCATTCTACAAGTTGTCATTGAGTATTTCAAGGGGCAAGCTGCCAAGGTCTCTACAGGTGACAACTTTTCACAAGTTAGTGGTCAAGGTCTAGGCATAAGGAGCCTTAGGATATTCTTAGTACTTATGTTGCACACATATGGGCTCATTGGGGCCTTAGGGGATTCCCAGAGTATGCCCAAGGCAAGGAATACTATCTCTTGGTGGAAATGTTGTTGAAGAATCACTCACAAATTTGACATACAGACAGACATAAAGACGAAGAAAGACAAAGAGAAGCAGAAACAAAGCATTCAGAAAATCAAGCCTTAGTGAAGGGACAAATTCACGACTGTAATATAGTTCATAGAAACTTCCAAGAAATACGAGTTTTGAATATCGGAACAAAATGTATATATATGAGGTAGAAGATCATAATACTATGTGCGAAGAAGGGAGCGGAGAGAGCACATAGAACCAGAATAGAATAGCGCATATAGAAACTGAGGATAGTGATATAGAAGACGCCAGAGATTGCGTATGTAGAGATGAATAATAGAACCTGAACTGTCGGGTATTCATATGAGAGAGATGGTAAGGAATAACTACTCAGAGTAGGAGAGTTTTCCATAGCTATGAGCAAAGTGAGGCCAAGCTATTTTGTACACATCTTCTCTAATAGAAAACACATGTTCATGTGAAAATTTGAGCACATTCTTCGTATGTGAAGAAATCTGAGTGATTTCATGTTACTGTGAAAGTTAGTTAACAGTTACAGTTTTCTCAGTAAATGTTTTTTGGTACATCTACAAGTTAGATCTAGCAACATAGTGTAAAGTTTTTCATGAGAGATAGCTCATCTTGAAGCCAGTAGTCTCAACTATAAGTTGATCAAAAGACTTCTGTGAAACGGGACAAGTACGCATAGTACTATGTCTGAAAGTAAAGACATCCGGAACTGTTGATTCCGGTAATATTACGATGACATTCTGGTGACAGTCTGGTGAAGTTCCGGTGATATTTCGATGAGTTCAAAACACAGTTTTGATATATTTGAGTGACAAAAAGTTTACTTAACAGTAAGCAAACAAAGAATTGTAAAGGTTAAAGTAAACCAGATCAGAATTGAAGCCGAAAGGAAAAGCAAAGTTTTTGTAAAGTAAATCTTTGGGATTTCATTAAACACAGTTGTAAAGTTTTCAGTTTCAGGAAGTTTGCTAAGCTACTGATGATTATAGAGGTGTTCTAATATCACTCTAGCTTAGCACCATCCATGGCTACCCGCTCTGCATTTTGTCTCATCATTGTGCGAATCATCTTACTAATCGTGATGGTTTGAAGGGGTCACATCCTTATTTACAACATTTTGGGTATACTTTTGACTAAATATATTTATACAACAATGATTAATCTCAAACCTAATAGTGGCATGCATAGAGGACATGAACCCTATGAAGCAGTAGGAGATTCAATAACTTCATTGTGGGATGGAGCCATATCATCTTTCACAACAACCTTAAATAAATGTCATGCTTCTTCAAAAGTGGGTCATAGATGCTTTTGAGATGTCTTTAACAAAGACTAAAAAGTATTATGATCCATCAAGATAGCATTGAGTGCTTGCGAACTTGCAGCTTGACTATCATACAACAATTCCTTGGCTTGAGCCTGAACAAGTTGCTAGCCGATTTCTCCTACACATAAAAATCATGTCCAAGAACAACACGGCTAGTACAATGGGAAATTATTAAATCAACATGAGTTGAGCGGAGTGCATCAACAACATGTTGGTGCAATTGTTCTATAGACTTGGCAATAATAGCAGGTGGGGTAATGGGACCAATGAAATCAATACCCCACTTCTAAAAAGGTTCTAACGACATGATGGGTTGCGGAGGGAAATGGGTATGTGGAAGAGGTTGGCAGGTATGTTGGTAAGGATCACATGTGCAAACATACTATCGAGTGTCATGCTACATGGTAGGCCATCTGAAACTACTTTGCAGCAACTTTTTATAAGTTAATTCAACTAAAAAATGACCACCAATGGGATGAGAATGGGAAAGGGCCAAAATTGAGGAAACTTCATGATTAGGCACACACTAGAGCCAAGCTTGAGATGCGTGAGAGTAATAATGACCAACAATGAGGCAAAATGAGCGACTGTACAAGGCAAGATTTTGACGAGTAGTGGTAGGGAGATGATTCGAAGGACATTCTGTAGTCAAAAAAGTAAGCAATGTATCATAGTAAGAGGTAGAGAAATCTCCCAATATATGCAAAGTGCTAGGTTGAGAGGTACAAATAGCAGGGAAGGATTCATCAACTTCGGTAGGAGTTTCATTGGAATCCAATCAAGATAGAAAGTCAACCACCACATGAGAAGAACCATGATGATGAATGATATCATATTCAAATTCTTGTAGTAATGAAACCCAATGATCCATCAACCCCCCAAAGTTTGTTTGCATACCAGATCGTAAAGGGCTGAATGATCTGCATGAAAAGTAAATTTCTAGCTTAAAAGGTAATGGCAAAATTTCTTGATGGAATAAATGAGATGTAAACATTCTCATTTAGTAACAAAATAGTTATGCTCAGTAGGAGCCCGATGACGATTAGCATAATAGATCGGCATGTACCATTTATCAAACACATACATGAGAACACTACCAATGGTGATGTCATAGGAATCTAGGAACACATGAAAGGGAAGATTCCACTTAGGTGATTGTAAAATAGGTTCTTGAGTTAAAAGTTGTTTAAGGCATGTAAAACTAGTCCTTACATTCACACACATATGTACACACACATACATACACATACAATTTTACATACACACATGAATATCTTACATACACACATGCATATTACATACTCACATATATATCACATATATATTACATACTCACATACACATATTCATGCATATGCATGCATGCATGCACATATATACATACACACTCACATACATATACACACACTCACATATATACATACACAAACATACGCATACATACATATATACATACACAAACATATGCATGCATACATTCACACACATACATATTACATACTCAAATACACATACACATATTCATGCATATGCATGCATATACACATATACATACACACTCACATACATATTACATACACACATGCATATACATACACACTCACATACATATACACACACACTCACATATATACATACGTACTCACACCTATACACAAACACTCACATACATATTACATACAGACATGCATATACATACATGCACATATGCATACACATGCATATGCATACACACACATCCATATACATACATACACATATGCATACACACATATACATACACACTCACATACATATATACACACACACTCACATATATACATACACACTCACACCTATACGCACACACTCACATACATATTACATACACACATGCATATACATACACACACATATGCATACACATGCATATGCATACACCCACATATGCATATACATACACACACATGCATACACATGCATATGCATACATACATACACACACATATGCATATGCATACATACATACACACATATGCATACACATATATTAAATATATCAAAAATAGTTCCACTTGATTTTTAAGTTTTTTACATATATATAAACGAATATGTAAAAAATAGGGATTTATGGTTTTTTAATTAAATTAAATATTTATAAGAAAAAAAGAAAAAAATTAGAATATATAATTAGATATATATATAAAAAATAGGATTTTAGTATAGATAAATAAATATGAAAATAGCTAGTTTTTTAATTAAATATATATAGTTAAATATATAAAAATAGGATTTTAGGGTTTTTAATCAAATTAAATATATAAAAATAGGATTAGGGTTTTTTGGCTATTTACACAAGCATACATACATATACACATGTACACACATAACACATATACACATATACATATGTATACACATGCATACACACATATACATGTTATAGGTCTAGGTCGTTACAATTAGGGTTTTAGGGCTTTTACACATGCATGACATATATACACATATACACATATAATACATATACATATATACATGTATACATGTATATACACATGAATACACACATATACATGTTTTAGGTCTCGTTCTTTAGGATTAGGGTTTTACACATGCATAACATAAATACACATATACACATATAATACATATACATATATACATGTATATACACATGCGTACACACATATACATGTTTTAGGTGTAGGTCTTTAGGCTTTTTAGGTTTTTTACATATATATAATCAAATATATAAAAAATAGGGTTTTAGGGTATTCTAATTCAATTGAATTTATATAAAAAAATTAGAATATATAAATAAATAAATAAATATATATATAATAGGATAATTATATAGATAAATAAATATAAAAAGAGCTAGTGTTTTAAATAAATTAATCAAATATATATAATTAAATATGTAAAAATACGATTTTAGGATTTTTTATCAAATTAGATATATAAAATTAAATATATAAAAATAGGATCTTAGGGTTTTTTATCATATTAAATATATATAATTAAATATTTAAAAATATATTTTTAGGTTAATATTAACATATATAATCATATATTTATAAAAATTATATATGATCAAATATATATATAAAATAGGATTAGGGTGTTTAGGTTGTTTACACATGCATACACACATATAGATACATAATACATATACATATATACACATATATACATGTTTTAGGACTAGGTCATTACGATTAGGGTTTTAGGGTTTTTACACATTTATAACATATATACACATATACACATATAATACATATACACATATACATGTATATACACATGCATACATACATACATATACATGTTTAAGGTCTAGGTCTTTAGGATTAGGCTTTTAGGTTTTTTACATACATACAATAAAAATAAATATATATGATTAAATATATAAAAAATAGGTCTTTAGGATTTTTCAATTTTTTACATACATACAATGAAAATAAATTTATATAATTAAATATAAATAAAATATTTTTTAGGATTTTTAGGTTTTTTTACATATATATAATCAAATATATAAAGAATAGGGGTTTAGAGTTTTCTAATTCAACTAAATAGGATCATTGTATAGATAGATGAATATGAAAAGAACTAGTGTTTTGAATATATAAATTAAATATATAAAAATAGGATTTTAGGGTTTTTATCAAATTAAATATATACTTGTTTTAGGTCTAGGTTGTCACGATTAGGATTTTAGGGTTTTTACACATGCATAACATATATACACATCTAATACATATACACATATGCATGTATATACACATGCATACATACATATACATGTTTTAGGTCTAGGTCTTTAGGATTAGGTTTTTAGTTTTTTTACATACATACAATAAATATATATATATATATATATATATATATATATATATATATATATATATATATATATATATATATATATATATATATATATATATATATAAAATTAAATATATTAAAAATAAGTCTTTTAGGATTTTTAAGTTTTTTATGTATATATAATCAAATATATAAAAAATAGGGTTCTAGGGTTTTCTAATTCAATTAAATAGGATCATTATATAGAAAAATAAATATGAGAAGAGCTAGGGTTTATGTTCGTCTCGTAGACGATGAACTCAAGGTAAATGGATGCAAAGAAAAATGGATGCAGCTTTCAAAGAGAAGACAATGAAGTTTTGCATCGTTAACTCTAAGCCTATGCAGAAGTGTTTAGAAAGGTATTAGCTTTTCAAGGAGACAAACACAAAGGAAAGAGCTCAATCTCGAGAGAATCTTTCCACTCAATTTTTGCCCCTTCCGAAAAGTCTTCGACCTCTTTCATCCTTTACAATGAGTACAACAGTTTCACAAGCAAAGGTATTGGGTGAAGATATCTCTGGAGAAGAAGAACTCGCAAAGGGATTTGATTGGGAGTATTCTAAATACTGTGCACTCTGGTCTCATGGACGACACTTTCAGATTGCACGAATCGACAAAAATAGGTCTACTTTTGATAGCGGGGTGATGGTGAACTTTTCCCAAAAAAGTAGAGCTAGTGCAAGAGACGACAATGCTCAAGAAGGCCAGCTAGATTATTGTGAAGTGATTCAAGATATCTTGAAGCTATCCTTCAGGAAGTTTGATAAATTTCTTTTTTATGTGAAATAGTTCAAAGTAGTCACCTCTAGAAGAAATGCAACAGTAAGGCGAGATAAGAGTGGTTTGCTTAAAGTTGATTCCATAAAGTTAAGGATAGATGAAAGAGACACATTTATACTTCCTAAACACTGTAAGCAAGTTGTTTTTATGCCAGATTCAGAAGCACTATTGGTTTTACACATTTGTACTTCCTAAAGAACTAGAGTGGCTATTGGTTTTACAAAGATCCCCATGTAGAAGACAATTTTGTGAGATCGTAGATGTAGAAGAAACTAGCATACCAAAAGATCTAGAAGTTGTTGTCAATGTAGACATAGATATCCTTTGTGCATCATATCTCCAAGAGGATGCTAGAATAGAGGATTTTTGAATCAAACACTTGTACGTACTAATTTGTGTTTTTTTTTGTTATGTTCTTTTGTACACTACTATTTTTCTATATTAACATTATTATCGTATGCTAATTGTTTGAGTTCTTTTGTTATAGAGCACGATGGGAGAAGTCCTCCAATCACTCCACATTCCATTACAGAGGAGCAGTTCTTGGAGTTCATATCTCAAGGGCCTCTTGCATATATGGCCGTCGCATCATAGTACTAGATCACTCACAGTAGCACTCCCCCTGGCTTCACTCCTGCCGATCGCACTCCCACTAGCATCACTCTTGCCGGCATCATTCATGCTGGCATCACTCGTGCGGGCGGGGCTACTCCCACTGGAGGTATATCTCCTGGCTTTATGACTCCACCACGACCAGCTTCTCAGCCATCCTCTAGTGGCTCTAGTAGTAGATGTGTATGTTTGACACCTCAGCATGATACAGGTGCTAGCCCATCCCATCGATCGAGGTCACACTCTAGAGGAGGAGGTTCCAGAAGTGGATCTATAGGTGGCTCTAGAGGAGGTAGATGTTGTGGAGGCAATGCGACGGACATTGTGTCGCCCACTTCTACTCCTAAAGCGAGTACCTCAGATGTAGTATGCCACGTGGTACACCATGTGGTACACCTTGGGGTGCTCATGACCATGATGACTCCAAGGTGTATAGTATATGTGATGGAGCTCCGATGATGGATGCAGCCGGAAAGGCCATGTGTCAACACATACGACAGCTTTGCTCCATACAGTTTGGACACTGTGTCATGTTGAAATGGAGTGAACTGGATAAAGATCATAAAAATTATATCACAAAGACGATCTATCAAGAGTTCTAGCCAGCACATGGGCATCCTATTGTCAGCTTAGAGGGGATTCAACACATGGCACATGAGGTTATGTCCCATTGACGATCCAAGACTCGTGATGCTTTTAGAGCAGGCTTACCAAAGCTTGTATGGTTAGATGATGAGGAGTGGGATATGATTCACGATGAGCAACAGAAGACTCTTGACCAATATCACTAGCAGGGAGATGCAATGGCCACATGTCTAAATACGATCGAACCGTCACATTTGGGTAGTGGCAAATATGACACTATGTGTCATGAGTTTGTAAGTATCATTTGGTTTATCGAATTTGTTTGTGTTCAGCACGTCATGTATGTTCATCTAATGTTTTGCATATTTGATGCATTTCATCTAACGTTTTGCATATTTGTTGCAGGAGTTGGCAGTGGGTCCTCCTACAACACGAAGTAAGTAGGCTTATGGATATCATCATGGATTGGTTGCACTATTGGAGGACTTGGAGGGACGTGGTGCGGTTGTTTCATGGGAGCATCTACAATGAGGTGATGAGCTTATAAACTTGGTTTGGTGTTTTTAGTTGTTGTTTGTAAATATCATGTCAATTTGTCTCATTTCATGAATGTTCTTTGTTGCAGGACTGTTGATATAGATGTTGATCCGTCTGGGCATGTGTATGGCAGTGGTGTGCCACAATTTTGTATTTGGCTCGTATATGGTAGTGGTGCACCAGAATTTTGTATTTGGTTCCTTTATGCCAATGCTTTGCCACATTTTGTATTTGGCTCATATATGGCAATGATTTGCCATGCTCTTGTACATGCTTCATTTATGGAATATATAAATTTTTTGTACATGGTTCATGGTTCATTTTGCTCATCGCTTTTGTGTCTGATAGTATTATGCTTTATGAAATGCACATACACATATACACTTACACATGCACATGCATATACACATATACATATACACAAAGATACATATACACACACATACACACATATACATGCATGTACGTACACACACATGCATATACACACAAATACACATGCACATACATACATATACACACATGTGTGCACATACACACATATACACATACACTTACATATATACATGCACATACATACATGCACATATATATACATAGATACATACATATACATGCATATAGACACACTTACACAAATATAGATATATACCTACATGTGCATACATACATTTTATACACACACAAGCACACATAAATATGAATGAATTTTATAATTAAAGTAATAAAACACATGTTAAATATAAATAATGATAAAAATCATTAGAACAAGACTTTTCATTACTTAATACCATAAACACAATTCAAAACATAACTAGAATGAACAATATATGGATAATATATATATATATATATATATATATATATATATATATATATATATATATATATATATATATATATATATATATATATATATATATATATATATATATATATATCAATGTAAATATATATCCAATGTCATAATCAAGAATCCTAATCATGATCACCCTCATCATCAAGAGCCTCATCTTCATCATCACGATCATCCGCATGATCTGATGTATCTATAGTGGCATCATGGATAGTGGTGTGAGCACTCTGTGATGATCAAGATCCTCCCTCTTATGTCCATCTCTCCACCTCATCCATATCCGCCTCTCCATAATACTCTTGTATTACATATAACAAACATAAAGAAGTAAAACATACAAAACATCCATAAAAATAAAATAATTGTATGGAAATTTAATAATACTCACAAAAGCATCCGGATGATCTTGTATATACTCGCTCAAATGCCGATATCCAAAATGTGTAGCATACTCGATTTCATATTTTGTAGGATATCGACCATAATCCTTTTGCTGTATTGAGACAAATAAAAAAGATTAGTCTATTGCATTTTAACTAAAGTAAAAAATATACTTTCAATAATACATATACTTACAAATGTAGCTACAAAATCATGATGGACCATTTGGCCTAAGTGTGATGTGTGACCTGACTCAATTCTCTTCTTTGCAGCAGCCTGTGTATTTAATAGAAAAAATACATAAATTAAATGTAAACATTTAATAAAACATATGAGAATTATAAATATAAACTATTAATTTGTATACCTTTTGCTAAGGAAATGACTCTTGAAGATCTAGTTATCTAGGAAATATCTACCACGTCTCACGCGGTATGTTAGGTCTCCTCTTATTTTTTTCCACCATACAATATCTCCTATTATTTTAATCTCAAAAAAAAAATCAAAATACATACACATATAGCATGCGCATACACATACTCACATATATATAGTAAATATATATATATATATATATATATGCACACATAAACATACATACATAGACACACATACACATATCCACACACACACACATACATGAATACATACATATAAAATAGATGCACACATAAACATATATGCATACACACATACATACATACATACATACATACACACACATACACATACCCACACACACATACATGCAAACATATACACATACATGCAAACATATACACACATACACATATCCACATATATATATACACACATACACATGCATGCATATACACACATTCATACAAAATACATGCATTTATCCCACAAGAATATATATTTGTGTATATGTGAATATGTGTATGCATAAATGTGTATATGTGAATGTGTATGTATGTAAATAATCAGATTATTAATATCTAATACCATTACTTGTAGATTCTGATCAATCAGACGGAACTCCACCACCATCTCCTAATCGTGCAAGGACTATATACTGTAAGTACATCAAAATTTTAATTTTAAATATATTTGATAGATACATAACTTATATATGTTTTTTTATTGTTATAATCAGATTGTGATAAATCAGAGGGCACCCCACCACCTCCTATCCATGCAACGACTTCACATGTGTCCTTCAATAGGAATTATTGATAGCTGTGGGTTCAATTACTGGTGTTCGTATATTTTTTCTTGTTTGTGGTCATGTATCCACTGTATGCTGGTCGCATCGGACAAATTGTCAAACGGTTGTGTAGACAACCTCCTGGACTCCCAAGGATTCAGATAGTAGCTGGAGGCTAGTGATGAATTGCGGGTCCAATCCTTCATCTACTAACATATGTTCTATTAGGGCTTGGCCTCATGCAAAGGAAATTTTGTGCCTCTCTTGCACTGCTCTA
Source organism: Ceratopteris richardii (assembly GCA_020310875.1). Classification (NCBI taxonomy): domain Eukaryota; kingdom Viridiplantae; phylum Streptophyta; class Polypodiopsida; order Polypodiales; family Pteridaceae; genus Ceratopteris; species Ceratopteris richardii. The sequence continues at coordinate 78,374,572 of CM035413.1, forward strand.
ATCATGTCGTATAACCTTTGCAACTGGGTTGTGTATGCAGGAGCACCTACAAGTTCTGGTACTCCTTGCTTCTCATATCGATATCTTTCTTCATGCCCCTCCTCACCTTCTTCTAATTCTTCATCTTCTACCTCATCTTCATCCTCCTCTTCATCCACATCAACTATGGTAACATGCACATGTGATGTTGTTGCCTGCGGTTGAGCACCTTCCAATTGTTGTTCTTCTTCTACTTCAAGATTCACTTCTTTTAAAATCTGCTCAAAGTCTTCATTGGTGAGTTCTTCCAAGGGTGCTCCTTTAGGGAATTCCAAGTCCATGGGAATGGGTGGAAATATCATATTGGGACCTTCAGAGCTTCTTCGTGGTAGTAGTAATGTGAATGGCTACACCCTTCGAGGTGGGGGGGGTGACATCTGGTGTTAATGTAGCTCCAAGGGGCTAAACACAAGGAACTTGTATGACTCCTCTCATCCTCTTTGAAGGGGGTCCAGTTGAGGTTCACCCATTGAATTGTTGCACTCTATTCCACATACGGGCCCTCTGAATGGGAATGTTGTATGCCAAACACCTATAAATGATTTTGGTTTGTGCACAACATCCATATAAAACAGACTTTCGGGGCCATCATTTGTGGGCTAGGTGTATCTAATCAATTATCTAGTGTGGTAGGTTGATGGTGAGGTTTTGCATCTCTGCAAGGTATAAGCTAAAACAAAGTTTCTTAGGTGGCATAGTGAACCTATCTTGTGCTGGAAATGCAAAATGCTGCATGCACATTCTCAAGTGAACTGCGATGTTCGGCATCATGGCCACCATGTCCTTAAGCTTGGTGAGGCTTCAATTCTTCATGTTATCATGTACAAGGAATTCCTTCTCTGTAGGTATATCCATGCCTCTCATGTCTAGGGCCCCTCACGCTAAGTTATTGGTTAAGTTAAACCTCTTTAGCTCATTTCCCCTTGTTAGAAATGGGAGCACAAATGTGCTCAAACCTTTGGGGTGCTTGCTCGGAGTCAAGGTGTTGATAAGATAGTAGCATCTCATGAAGTCGGGCTTTGGAAGCTGAGCCCCAAAGTATGCATCCAATCCTACTTTCTCCCATATAGGGGGGAGTCCTTCTACATTTTGTAACTTTTCAAATTCCCATGTAAAGAAGTGATATTTGCCTTGCTTTCCATTGAATTCCAACTCTGACTCCCAGAGGTATGATCCTTCTCCCAAAGGTCCTTCGACTTCACTAAACCGATGGGAAGCTTTGTCGATAGGCATGGTGTGGACACTTCGGGGATCTTGTATAGGTATAATCTAAATGGCTTGTAATTCCTCTAGTGTTTTAGTTATTTCAGGCATGATTGACAGAATCTCCATATCAACCACTTATTGGCTCGTGCCTTCTTGAGAGCTGGTCCCTGTTATATTAGCCATGATATTACTTGGAGATTTTGATGATCTTATGTGCTGGAAGAAGAAAATCATATTAGCATTGCATAGGAAAAATGATATTATCGTGTTCCCTCTACAATACCAACATGTCATTCTTTGGGGTTAGAAGTTAGTTGAGTGGGGTATTGTGTGTGAGTTAGAGTTAGAAGGTCATATGCATACTTGGTTGTGCAATGTACTCATATGCATTTACAACTGTGCACACTAGTTTACATGGTGGAGTTAGGTGGTTTATTACAGACTTTAACTCTCCAACATTTCAGTGTAAGATAGGATCTTTCAGCTCTGATGCGTTGCTCATGTTTTGGAATTATGTCTTCTTGGAATTGGGACTATTTGGATACCCATTTCCAAGTAGTTCTAGGTGTGGTCGCATGTGTGGAGTGTTGGAATTCAGATGTGTGCCCTAAAATGAGTGATCTGAATGATTGTGAGTGGAATTTTGAGCTTGTGAGCTTGTGTGGAGTTACTTGAGCATGTAAACAGGTCTTAGGCACCCAAATTTGTCATGCATGGTCTTGGAATACTCGCTCTTTGTAGCCCTGGTCCAAGCAGATGGTTTCGTGCATTGTTGGGGCACTGTCACTCGAACAGGGGGTTGTTCACCCTTGCGTACCCATATCTGCTTCATAATATGATTCCTCTTGCTTTGTGTTCTCCCATGACTATGAGCATAGATCGTATGCTTCTTCTGCATCTTGTACTCCTTTGGTTGTTGGGTCTCGATCACCTTTGGAATAGAAGGGAGTTCCATGTGACCCTTGACTTCTTTGTTGAGAACGACCTCCTTCTGCATCACAATTTTTTGGACAAGAACAACATCTTTATCCACATGTGTACTCTTGGAAGGGCTAGGATTTGGTGTCGTTGGCATCCAAGTCATACAAAGAGCATACCAGCACAACGGAGCAGTCATGCACAATACGGCAACAAGGCCTAATCATTTTTTCCATGGACAATTCACAACTCAAGTGATTGTAATCACTACACAAACATTGTAAATTCCATTTTTGGTAGAATAGACTCCATTTTGTTCAAGCCGAGGAGTCCTCGAGCTTGAGGAGCATTAGAATTAGCTACATACCAATTTTCATAATTTTTAGACTCCGTTTGAGCCCTCAAATAGGCTCTAGAACCTAATTTTCAACTAGGTCGGACACTAGGTCTGGACAAGGCCAAAGCTAGTGAGAAAACTATAAAAAGAGCTAGAGAGCTCACTTTTGGGGTTAGATTGTTTGTGAATTGAGCTGATGTACGAGACTTTTTGACTGATGCAAAGAACTCCATTGTTCCTCTCCTTGTTCTTGCCTTGTGTGCGCGTGTGTGTGTATGTGTGTGCATGTTTGTGTGCTTCTCACTCACACACTTGTGCCTTCACTTGCTCATAGTCTTCATACTAGTCCTCACGTCTCCACAGATTGACAATTATGAGGTGGATCTCCTCACGTTGGTACTCACCATTGTGCTAGAGTGACACCAAATTTGGCGCCGTTGTCGGTGAGAGAGAGCTTTGAGGACGAGTGTGTGATGGTAAGACATAGAGTTGAGACATTGGAGTCATAGGTAATATCCTTTCTTCTCCTTATTTTTCTTTATTTTTATAGTTTTTTGCATCACTATCATCACCATCATCATCCTCACCATCTCCCACCTCCATCTCCATCCTCACAAAAATTTCAGTTTTTGGTCATATTCCACTCCCCACCTCATTTTCCTCATTTCATTTGTGAGAGAGAGCGAGAGAGAGCTTGCATGCTATCTGTTTTTGTGTGTTTTTTGAGCTTTTGCTGCAGGAACTAGCTGTAGCACCATCTCCAGCAGCTTGCGCAAGTACGACAGACTCTGCACAGGTCCCGAGACGAGGACCCCTGTCTATCGCGACAAACAGAAAAACTTAATATTTTTTGAATGCATGCTTGGCACGATAACCCACACCATTAGAGCACTCTAAATCACCAGAAGTTTCTAAAAAATTTGCGTTTTTTCAGTCTATCGCGACAGACACCATCTATCGCGACAGACCCCGTCTATCGCGACAGACCAAAATCACGACAGACGATAGACCCCGTCTATCGCGACAAACACCATCTATCGCGATAGACCCCGTCTATCGCGACAGACACCATCTATCGCGACAAACCCCGTCTATCGCGACAGACACCATCTATCGTGACAAACCCCGTCTATCGCGACAGACACCATCTATCGCGACAAACCCCGTCTATCGCGACAGACACCATCTATTGCGACAGACCCCGTCTATCGCGACAGACCAAAATCACGACAGACGATAGACCCCATCTATCACGACAGACACCGTCTATCGCGATAGACAGGCCCACGATAGACGACAGACAGAGCCCACGATAGACCCCGTCTATTGCGACAGACACCGTCTATCGTGACACACACCCGTCTATCGTGACAGACACCCGTCTATCGTGACAGACACCCGTCTATCGCGACAGACCAAAGCCACGACAGACAATAGACCCCGTCTATCGCGAAAGACACCCGTCTATCACGACAGACAGTGACCCACGATAGACCCCGTCTATCGCGACAGACACCGTCTATCGCGACAGACACCGTCTATCACGACAGACACCGTCTATCGCGACAGACACTCATCTATCGCGACAGACACCCGTCTATCGCAATAGACAGCCCCACGCGACAGTCAGTGTCTATCGCGACAGACACCGTCTATCGCGATAGACAGACATTTTTGGCAAAAAAATAAAGGGGTAATTTTTTGGAAAGTTTAGAATAAATTTTGGGCATATTTACATACTCACTCACTCATACACTTAAAAGGCCTTGGAAAAATGCCCTAGAACCATGAAAGGTCCTGATTGTCTGTTTTAACCCCCTGAACCCTAAACTGTCATAACTTTTTCATATGAAATCCATTTTTTGAGCTCTAGGGCTTGTCGGATAAGGTATTTTGAAGTTGACCCTCTGAGGGATAGGTACACCAAGGGAGCTCTAGAGAAAAATTTTTGACAATAGAAAAGGGGGAAACAAGGGTCATTAAAAGTGGCTGTATCAAATTGTTTGTCAAATAAAGGTAAAAATTTGTGCTAAACTTGAAATGTTTGCAGGATCATAGAGAGCTTTTGGAGGAATCAAAGAAAGTGCCAGTGTGTGCAAGCTTGGGAACACGCTTCCTGGGCAGACAAGCATAGCAAGGAGAAGCGACCTGAGGTTGGAACATCTCTCAACCCCGTCAGTCCATTCTTAGCATAGGCTAAGTGCGAGTAGTTGTCCTGATTGACTAGGGGTACAATAGGAATACTCAAGTTCTAAGAGCTTTTAACTTCTCAAGTCCAAGAATAGGCTAAATTGCAGTCAAGGAATAACCTAAAGGAAAAGAACTTAAACTAAGTGGGCGAGGAACATCAAGTACGACACACTTAAGTGCTCCTGACGATGCTTAAATAAAGACAAGAAAACACATCCAAAGGAACTTAAAAGGAACAAGTGATTGGTATCAAATAATCAGCAACGTACAAAGGGCATATGAACTTGAGATCGGGAAGACACCTAGGGAGAGACCGTCAAAGTGTTAGATCATCCGAGGCTAGCGTCAACCATACAACCAGATCTTGGGCCCAACAATTGAGTGATTATCCTTACGCTCTAGACTCAGAAACTAGTGACTCTGATATGTCTTATAGCATGGAAAGACCTGTAGGTAGCTCAGGAGTGGCATACCTAGAAAGACCTAAAGGGCCCTACAAAACTCAATTGGAGTACATTAGAACCAACCGCTTAGGTGCACACATCTATGAGGACGGTCTGTGAAGATCTATTGTCTTAATTAAAAACCCTAATCAGCCCATTGGATTAGAACACCCTGTCGTCAAGTTCGAAAATGGCTCCTATATAGATAAAGAAGGAACAATGTATGTGGTCACCAGCCAACCTGAAAGGACAGATGAGTTTGGCAACATAATCTCTGAACCTCAATTAGGTGACATAGAGCAAGGGAACTTAGGAAAGGAGCCAAAAACCCCTCGAGGCAAGTCTGTCCTAACAAGAATAATCACTCCAGAGTTAGTTCTCCAAGACAATAGGAGCATAGAGTTGCTCGTGAATCGAGAGACAGATGAGGCTTTTTGGAGGTATAAGCCTGAGAAGCCTAATGAAGTAGGAGCTCTTATCATCTATGAATTCAAAGACCCCGATAGCCCAGGCAAAGTGACCTACTTAGATGATGCTTCGGAGAGGATTTTTGTGGTCTCAGAACATGGAAGACATGCATACACTTGGAAGGGTGAATTTGTCTTTCCCCAACCTCGATCCAATGTGTCATATGGTCACCAAGGAGCTGGAACATCTCAGGCTCATGGAACACAAAGAGAGAGGAGTAGAGATAGACCCGAGGTGAGCTTTGCTAATCCACTTGGAAGAGAGAGAACATGGACAGAGACTGATAGGATGGATAGGGAGAGACATAGGGATCCACGTGATCCAAGAAATACAGACAAATTCCCCCTTCCAAGGCCTAGAGAACATGCTAGAACCTTAAGGCCTACACAACTGGTTAAGTCCATGAATAATTGCTTCGATGGCACAAGAGACCCGTATGACCATGTAGCAGAGTTTAGGCAAGTTTTGAGAGCTGAACAAGTGGAAGACTTGTTCACTCAATACAATTCTTTTGGCCTAACACTCAAGAAGACTGCCTTGACGTGGTTTCAACCACTTCACCAGGATCAGTAGAGAAGTATAGACCAACTTCTGGAAGCCTTCATCACTGAATTTTCCAAAAGTGGTATTAGGCATAACACATCCTCCCTGATATACAGCTTCAAGCAAACACCTCAAGAGACCGTAAGGCTCGCAGGAAGAAGGTTTAGGCAATACCTAGAAAGATGCCCTGCTCCAGAGTTACCCACTCCAGCCAAACAAGTGGCCTTATTCTTAGACGGATTGTTAAGTACCAAATTGAGATCATATGTGTACTTGAAGGACCCTAGATCCATAGAAGAGTGTGTACGCATGTGCATAGACATTGAGGATAATCTAGGGGACGAATTAGAGCTCTCAAAGATCTATAAAGACTCAGATAGTTCTACTAGCCTCACTTCCTCTCAATCCACATCAATTGAGGATCTCGCAGAAAAGGTAGCTCTGAAATTAGGCGTCTCTAGCAAGCAAATTCCTAGATTTGCCCCAAGAAAACGATGCTATACCTGTGGAGGAGACCATATGGCTAACGTGTGTCCTATCATGGCACAACCCCAAGTGAACCCTAACAGCCAATAATGCACCATAGAAAGGCGATACACCAATCACACTGCACAAGACTGCCCATATAACAAACAAGCTGTTAGACAAAATTATCCTCAGCCATATCCACAACCAGGAAAGTACCCTAATCAATACCCACAACAACAGTATGCTAGGCCCCAGCAAACCTATCAAGCACCCTATCAAGGGCAACAAAGACCACAACCAGTCCTAGCGCAGTAACCTCCTGCCCCCACCAATGTGATTCCAGTGAAGTATGCAGCGGCAGAAGAAAATCTAAATAGAGCTTTAGTGCCAGTGACATCCTCGCTTTCAGAAAGTGATCCAAGTGATCATAGTTTTGACTCCACCCATGTTGAGAGCCCCCAGGCCTACTACATGCAATCACCTGAGCATAGTGAGTCATATTATTATGAAGAACCGAGTGAATCTAGTTGGGAGCCAGAATACGCAAATGTCATGTATGCAAACCCCAACTCGAGATCCCAACCTAGGCCGATGAGACCTCCATTTCCTAGAGGGCCATGCTATCGTTGTCAGGGAGATCACCTCATTCGTGATTGCCCTCTACCTGCACTGACACAAACCCAATCTGTGACAATTCATGGCTTTTGTCCCGATTGTGGGAAGGAGCATTTGTTATGAGAGTGTCCCAAGAACCCCGCCAATATGCCAAAAATTGCTCCTATCAATGTTATTGGCTTAGTGGTAGACTCCACAAGAAGTGTGACTTCCACAGCCCCAGTGCAAGTCATCACGAGAGCCCAGGCACATAAGCAAAACCAAGACTTAGGCCACGAAAAGAATGCGGAGGTTAGTGAGATTGAGAGCCAGAATAAGAAGAGGACAAGAGCTTGGAGAGATAGCCGTGAACGTATGAAAGGGCAATGGGCAAGAAAGATGAGCGAACTCGAGGAAAGTCTACGAGAGACCAAAGCCAAGATCATAGAAATCACATCTCAAACGCACTCTCACACATCACCGCCACTACCATCCCCATCACCTTCCATTCCTCCACCCACTAATCCACCACACGTAACCCAACCACCACACCAAGTAGGATCAATCTTAGCAGATCCCACTCCTGAGGACATAGACATGATGCTTAGGGCATATAAGGCCAGAATCCAAGAAGGGCCAAATGTAACGGATCATGAAAGATGTTACCCTAGAGCTGATCTAGAGCTTGAATGAACTAAGTTGTGTGCCAAGATGGTGGGATTGGCTCAAGCCACGTTTGAGGCCAGTCGCCTTTTCAATTGCTCTAGCTCCACTAGAACACCATTGCATTTTGATGGTCTGTTAGACAGATTGGAGGCGATAATTGCAAAGTCTGGAAAAGGAGCCAACTCCCAGGCTAAGGAGAAGGCAAGTGATAGAATAAGCATTCCTCCCAAGGAAGCTTATGTGCCTAACTCCACTAAACCAGACAACTCTTCTTCTATGAATCAGTATTCACCAAAATTCTTGTGAGAGATTCAGGAAGAGAAATGGGCGAAAGAGAGTGAAGTTCCTCCTCCCATTGAACTTGTGGATGACACACACGATCAATTCCCACAAGACCTTCCGTCCATTTATGGAGAGAAGGAGAGCGTCCAATCTCAAGAGAGATTAGACTTCGAGTCTAATTCTTTACAGGAGCTGCCCCATTTCACAGGTCCATGGGAAGCAAAGTCCACTTGTATGAGAGCACCTACGGTTATGATAAGAAATGAAGACTCAATCATACCTAGGAGCACAGAGGTAGTAAAGAATACTAAAGTGTAGTGCAATCTCACTTTAGAAGAGCTACTCAAAGTCAAGCCTGAAGTGTGGAAACATGTAGCCAAGCAAGTACCGGACTTAGCAAAACCTCGTTCCCAAGTAGGATCTCATAGAACAGTACCAGAAATACCTCTGGACAAGATAGGAGACATGAGCGAAGGAGAAGAAGGAAACACCTATCTCCCCATTACTCATCAGGGTTACACAACCAAGGCTATTTTGGACTCAGGTGCAGGAGTTGCCATTGCTACCACTTCCTTATGGAAACGATGGGGCAAACCAGCACTCAGGCCCGCTAGAATGAAGTTGCAAATGGCCGATGGTCACATTGAGAGACCCTTAGGGCTACTAGAAGGAATAACTCTCACCACTTGTGGTGTAGAGTTTGAACATACTTTTGCTATATGTGACTTTAGCAAGAATCATGCCTACAAGATGATTATGGGAAGACCCTTCTTGAGGCAATTGCAAATAGTCCAGGATTGGGGGACAAATTCTTTGTATTTGCAACACTTGGGTGTCACCACCAAAGTGAATCTCAAAGATTTCTCTCATAGAGACGTACCCCCCATTCAATGGAATCCCATCCATAGAGCCAAAGATGATACTGAGTCAGTGCATTCCATAGGATCGGGATCCTCATGGATGCATGAAGACACCCACTTATGGATGTGTAAAGTAGCAGTAGAAGAAGAGGAGGGAAAAAGCCAGAGAGGTAGGTGCAAAAGATACCCATAGATCAATTCAAGACCCAGCCTATGCACCTGTAGTATTTCCTGACGAAGAGTTTGAACCTCATGGCTGGGTGGAAATCTTAGCAACTATGGATGTAGCCATCAATGAAGAGCAATGGACACCCCATTGTGATGAAGATGGCTATAACATTTCTGTCTTCTCCATAGAGCCAATTATGGGAGATTCGATTCTGGAAGAATGTGAACCCAACATTGATGCATTTGAGGATGCAAGTGACTCTAACCTAGAGTCACTCATCATGGAACCACCTTTTGCATCAGATGAGGAATATTTCTACGAAGTAGAAGCTCTCCCTCAGAGACACGAAGGACATTACAAATGAGGTGAGATTAACCACACAAGTGACCACTAAGAGTGAAGGAAAGAAAAGGAAAAAGAGAGAAGCCACACCAGAGGAGGAAGAATCCCTGTTTGAGGTCCTAGAAAACTTTAAGAAGTATGAAATAGAAGACAGGAGAGTCATGATAAGAATGCCAAAACGTGATGCACAAGCAAGAGAGGCCTATGATAACAAAGAAACCACCAAGAAAATAGTGGTAGCCATAGAAGAAGGAGAGGAACGATGTACATACATAGGACACGACTTAAGTGAAGATGAGGAGCAGGAGTTGATAGCCTTACTACGAAAATATAGGGATGTGTTTGCATGGAGTTACAAGGACCTCAAAGGCGTAGACCCTAACATATGCTCACATACGATCCCCATGACCTCAGATGCCAGACCCTCTAAACAGAAGCCATACACATACAATGACAACTATGCTGCCAAGATCAAAGAAGAGATAGATCGCTTGGTTGAAGCTCGATTTATCTATGAAATTGAGCACACTGAATGGGTATCCCCCATTGTAGTGGTGCCCAAAAAGAATGGTAAATTACGTGTCTGCATTAACTTGAAGAAGGTTAATGCAGCCACTATCCGAGATAGTTATCCGCTTCCTATCATTGAGCATCTATTAGAAAGGGTAGCAGGCAAGGAAGTATATAGCTTCTTGGATGGGTTCTCTGGTTACAATCAAGTAGCCATTGCACCAGAAGATCAGCATAAGATGGCTTTTGCCACAGAGTGGGGTATATTTGCTTTTAGGGTAATGCCATTTGGGCTTACCAATGCTCCTGCAACCTTTCAAAGACCAATGTGCCATGTGTTTAAAGAGTTCTTGAGAAAGAATTTGGAAGTCTATGTTGATGATCTCTGTGCCCATTCCAACATTAGATAGAAACATATACCTGAACTCAGGCAAATCTTTGACAAATGTAGAGAATATCAAGTCTGTTGAACCCAGAAAAGTGTGTTTTCATGGCCAGGCAAGGCAAGATTCTAGGACACATAGTGTCAAAGAACGGCATATCCACTAACAAAGAGAAGGTGAGGGCTATTACAGAACTACCTAGGCCAAAGAATGTCAAGGAAGTACAAGCTTTCATGGGGCATTGTGGCTATTATCGACGTTTCATTCACATGTATGCCATCATTGCAAAGCCTTTGTACGGACTCTTGACCAATTTTGAGTGGACTGATGAGTGCGAGAAATCCTTCAATGAGCTTAAGCCGCGATTGTGTTCAGCACCAATCTTGACTACATCAGACTGGAATAAGCCATTCCATGTCCATGTGGATGCATCCAATTATGCTATTGGGTGTGTGCTTGCACAACCTACACGTGAAGGTAATATGGATCTTCCAATTGCCTATGCGAGTAGACAGTTGAATGCAGTTGAACGAAACTATACCACTACCGAACGAGAGGGATTAGATATGCGGTTAAAAAGTTTAGACACTATTTGCTTGCAAATAAGTTTAAATTTTTTACAGATCATCAAGCTCTACTATACTTGGTAAACAAGCCATGCAATACCAGTAGATTGGTGAGATGGTTCCTCTTGCTAATGGAATACGACTTTGAGGTTGTGGTGAGGAAAGGAAAGACTCATTTGAGAGTCGATCATCTCTCTAGGCTCACATCTGGAGAGGCCCCACAAGGAGTATCAGATGATCTTCCTGATGCGTACTTGTTTAATTTGGAAGTGGTACCTCAGTGGGCTAAGCCATTAGTGCCAGTATTGACATACGGGCCTAACCACCCAGTAATAAACACACATGATAGGGAGATAGTAAAAGCCCAAAAGTACCATATCATGGCAGGAAGTATGTACAAACATACCGATCAAGGAGTACTAGCCTGTTGTGTAGAAGAGGATGAGTATGCGAAGTGGTTGCAACTAGCACACGTGGGTGCATTAGAGCAACACTACTCGAGACAAAGAACCTTACAAACATTGAGGAGACTTGGAGTACACTGGCCAACTATGGAAGCTGATGTTCATAGGATGTGCAAAGAATGCCCAATCTGCCGCACTAAACCACCAGTGGAACATGCCACTCTTTATCGAGTGTCTCTAGTGCCAGATTGGAGGGAACCATTAGTAGCCTTTCTGAGGACGAAAACATTCCCTCAAGAGATGAAATTGGCTAGACAAAGGAGCTTAGAACAAGAAGCTATAGACTATGCTCTCATTGGAGATAATCTATATAGACGAGGAAAAGATGGGTATCTTAGAGTATGTGTTCATGAGAGCGAATATCTTAAAATCTTGGAAACTGCTCACCAAGGTGTAGCAGGAGGACACTTCGGACCAGATAGAGTAATCAAGGCAGTGCTTTTTGCAGGTCTTTGGTGGCCCACCCTTCACATGGATGCACATGCCTACGTGAAGAGATGTGATGTTTGTCAGCGAACTCAGTATCCTATACACAAGGATAAGATGCCATTGAAAACTATGATGGGTGGACGTGCATTCTCTAAGTGGGGAATAGACTTTGTTGGTCCTATTAATCCCCCAGCTAAGGGTTCACATGCTGAGTATATCATTGTGGCCACAGACTATCTAACAAAATGGGTAGAAGTAAAAGCTACGATGAAGAATGATGCACAAACCACTACTAAGTTCTTATTCGAGAACGTGTTCACTAGATATGGGCTACCAATAGAGCTAGTAAGTGATAGAGGCATAGACTTCTTGAATGAAGTCATTGAGAACCTTCTCCAAGAATTCTTGGTAATACATAAGAAATAGGCTCCCTATCATCCACAAGCTAATGGACAAGCCGAAAGCACGAATAAGATTTTGTGCAATGTGCTCACCAAATTAGTGAATAACAAACGCTCTGATTAAGACAAACACCTACACCATGTTGTTTGGGCATATAGAGTTGCCTATAAAACAGTACTCCAAGCCATGCCCTTTCAGATGGTTTTCGGCCAAAATGTAGTGCTACCATTAGACTTTTTGATACCTATGTTGAAAGTAGCACAAGAGCATGACTGGACAGGCCATGAGCTATCCTCCAGAATCTTTGACCTTGAACAATTAGGTGAAACATGATTGAGGGCTACAGCAGGAATTTATGCAGCCAAGAAGAGGCAAAAGGCATATTTCGATGCACACGTAAAGGATAAGGGCTTGAAAGCGGGAGATCTAGTTTTAGTCTACACTTTGAAGCAACATGCGAGGAAATTAGAGAAGCGTGGCTATGGGCCTATGATCATAAATAGGATTTCAACTAGTGGGGCAGTACAACTAGCCACTTTGGAAGGCGATATTCTCCCTAGCTACATAAGAGGATGTAGAGTCAAGTTATATCAAGAACCCCTGACCGAAGAGATGTTAAATCGGCTCAACACTGCCAAGAAACGTAAAGAGGAAGAAAAACGAATTCGAGAAGAAGCACAGGCAGAGGCCTTAGAGCGCATCCGACGAATGAAATTGAGGAGGCAAGGGAGAGATCAGCCTATGCTTGACACTCAAGAGTCTCCATGATATCACCTGGCCATGTGCGATGCTTCAGGTGAATGTTCCCATAGGATAATCGATCGATGACACTTTGTGATCCTAGAAGTAGGACAAGGAGAGAGTGCAAGGACCATGAGAGCTTTAATTGACTCAGGAGCAGCCACTAGTGCAGTTCGACTTTCTTACTGCCAACAATTGCAATTGAAGGTCAATCCTATCAAGGCATATCTCATAGGATTAAGAGGTGTTGAAACCCCTTGCATGGGAGAGGTGGAACTTCCTCTCTACATTCAAGAAGTTCCAATGGCAGTCAAAGTGCTAGTATGTGAAGATGAGGATCTTATCGAACCTCTTGTCTTGGGCCAAGAATGGATCTATGATCATGCAGTCAGCCTCAACCTAGGAAGCGGACTTCTTCAGGCGTGGGTAGGCCAAAACCACATCACGGTCGAATTAGAAAATCGAGCACTTAGGCCACTAGAAGAGGCACCAACTCCTGGTCCTTCCAGGAGCCCACATGAAATGAACAATGCTATTCTTGTCCAAAGTTCTAGGGTGCAGAAGATTGTCACTCTTGACGAAGGTGCAGAAGTCAACAAGGAGTTCCCTTCTTTTCCAAAAAGAATTCGAGGAAAGCAAGCCGAACAACACACAATACAGAGAAAGCCGATGACCAAGAGGCATGAACACCAACCTATACAATACAGAGTACCTTGTGGAATGAAGCAGATCTGGATAGCAAGGGTGAACAACCCTCGACTTTGGAGACAAAATCCCAAAGAAGCACCAAACGAGCGACAGTGTCAAAGATTACAACGAAAGAGTGTCCTAGGCATCACTCTATACAGACCACTTCTATTTGGGTTCCTGAGCAGTCAATGAAGGCAATCCCAAATGCTAGACAAATATGGGTGCCCAAGACCTACTTATGAGCTCAAATAACTTCACGTCCAACCACAAGATCTAACCAACCCTCACAAGTCCTATTGACTCCTACTCTAAGACAAACATCCCCAATCCACACCACCACATTTTTAGTCACACCTAGGAAGGTACGGAGATGGGTACCCAAAAGGGCCCAAATCCAACACACTCCAGTCCGCAAACTGTCACATATCATCGCCAATAAAAGCAACGATTCCACCATCAAAGTTTGAAGACCTAAACCCCATATCAAAACCCCTGACCCACCTTTGTAAATCCTTCCCCTCTGATGTAGGAGCATTCTGAGAACATTGCACATCCAAAGTATGCATCTAGAGTGAACCCTAACCTACTAACCCACATGTACACACATCACAAACACTTCACCCGATAACCTCTAACCACTCGGAATGTCATGTTGGTATTGTGGAGGGAACACCATAACATCTTGTTTCCTATGCAATGCTAATGTGCCTCTTTCTTCTTCTAGCAGATAAGCATCAACAACTACAAGCACTCTCATGGCAGAAGCAGCAGGTCTGAGCTCTTAGGCAGGAATAAGTACTGCCTGAATTGATGTGGATAGTTTACCTGTTGATGTGCCTCCAACTGAACGACCTGTGGAGCTGCAACACCTCCAGCAGATACCTGTATCGGATCCTCCCACAGGGATCACAGAGAGAGTCCATGCCAATTCTCATTGGTTCGATGGCATGCCAGGTCCATTAGGAGAGGCCAAGTATGTATGGGAGTCCAAGTGAGAGTATGAGAGATCATGGATCCGATTCCAATTCTTCTCCAAGGAGTTTGAGACTCTATAGAACACACAAGATCTTCAGACCATATGGCAATGTGCAGGGCTAGCCGAGTACTTCGAGGCACCCTTACCCAAACCAGATCTCCTCCGATGCTACTATCTGGTCTCAACATTACAGGCTAATGCAGAAAAGGACAAACCAGGATCGTTCGTTCTTCCTTCCTTGCTGGGCAACAATGAGTTAAAGAGGTTTGAACTTACCTTGGAATTGGTGAGCTCTGCTTTGAATATGCACGGCACACATGTACCTGCTGAGAAGGATGCTCTCATTCCCACTAACATGAAGGATCAGAAACTATTGAAGTTGAAAGATATGGCAGCACTCACACCAAACGTGTCCATCCCTCTCCGTATGTGCATGCAACACTTTGCTTTCCCTGGTCAAGACCGCTTCACACAACCGCACAAAAGAATTTGGTTCGCTCTTTACTTCCTGTATGGATTGTGGAGCAGTTGTATGAAGCAAATAAAAGGTCATCTAAGAAATTAGTGGTGAATGGTTGTTGTGCAATCACACGCATTATCTACAGGTGCTTAGCATATGATGTACCCATTGAACATGCTTTAACTTGGGCACAATTACAAATGTTTAAGAGGCTCAAGACGTCCACACATCAATCCAAGCGCATGAGGGGTTCGATCCCTTGTGTCCAAACACGTGAAGTTCTCACTACTCCTGAAGTATCGCCACGAGGGGAGACCACCGTACCTCCTTTTACCATTAGAATACCCAGGTCTAGATCTGAAGCTACAACACAAGCTGCCCCCTCAACTCCTCCTGTCCCTCCTGAATTCGAATTTCCTGCAACTGGGAGCATTGAAGGGATGAGTACCTTCGATTTTGAATCATTCTTGCAGAATACACAACTCTCTGATGTAGAGTTCTATTCAGAAACAAAAGAACAAGGCACATCTTCCCAAAGAAGGAGGAAATCCACAGAAGGCCGCCATGTACACTGGGATGATGAGCAGCAGAGAACTTTGTCGCAACAACTAGA
This sequence comes from Ceratopteris richardii, assembly GCA_020310875.1. NCBI lineage: Eukaryota > Viridiplantae > Streptophyta > Polypodiopsida > Polypodiales > Pteridaceae > Ceratopteris > Ceratopteris richardii. The sequence goes on from CM035413.1 coordinate 78,390,331, forward strand.
ACACTCAGAGGCAAAAGAAGAAGGAGGAGAAAGAGCAGACAAAGAAGAAACCACTGAAGCCCCCAGCTTACACAGCAGAACTCCGAAGGCTGTATCAAATCATGGAACAAGTGCGATCGCAACAACTGCTCACCGAAGAGAGTAGTAGGGTGCTCATGGCTCAGCTATTGGAAGAAGCAGGAGTGGACTCTGAATACAGCGAAGGCCTACTCCTGGTGGCAGAAACGTATGGGGTAACGGAAGCAGTTCGATTAGCAATTGTGAGGCCTCATGTTCAGTATGATCCGTGGAGATTCCAAACACGACCACGATCTGGTAAAAACATCCAGATTCCCGTCACTACGGGGGGAAGAACCTATTATTACATCCGAACCCATTGAGACAACCTCCCAAGCAGCAATAACCGCTAGCCAAGAGCATACGATCATCCATGAAGAGTCAACTGAACCAATACCACCGACACCTCCCCCATCCCCTCCTCGAACGGAAGCTGTAGATATCACCGCAACTACCCAACCCACACAGCAAGCCTTCATCTTCCGTAGTCCAACCTCTAGTTTGACTTTGTTTTCCTCCTTCGAAAACCCCCTATATAATGCCGCCACCGTCATAACTGAGTCCCTCATAGAGCCTACCCTAGGACAACCATCCCCCATGCCCTCAGCCATAGGCCATCCTAACTCTTGATCCATTTTCTTTGGATTCCCAGCCACCACATCCCCTTTCATGACTTTCCCTCCTCCAGGTTCTCACGTCCCACCCCCCATACCACCAATCCTTCAACCCGTTCATGACTACTTCCATAGAATGTATCAAGCCACCATCCCACCCTCCTCATCCATCCCATCCCCACCATCCACACAACACTTATTCACTACTCTCACACACACACCACCCACCATTCCAATATACATGGTAGACACCACACTTGCATCCACTCCTGAAAGCATGGACATTTCGCCACCCACAGCACCTCCCCCACCCCCCAGACTTCCACCTTCTCCCATTCCCCCTCCACCAATTTCACCCAGACACACATCTTCAATAGACACATCATTCACTCTTCCCCTTCCCCAATTCCCTTCCCATGCATCTTCCATTGTACAAACCACACCCTCATCCATAGGCAATGCATTGGACACCATGCTCGCATGTATATAACAGTTAAGGACAGAGTACAATCAGCTCCAACAACATAACACACGACTACAAGAGCACTCGGAGGTACTACAACATCGTCTTGCTACACTAGAAGAGGAGAATGCTCGCCTCCATACACAATTCCAAACTCTACAAGAGGCTCATAGCATGTTGGAGGTACAGTTATAGAACACCGACCAGGAAGCAATACAAGTGGTAGAAGGTCATCTACGGACACAGCTAGAACGCAATTCAAAGCTTCAACGAAATATGGCCCTACTCAAACGACACCTTGCAGCCGCTCATGAAGAGAATCGACGCCTGCAATTACAGAATCAAGAAAACCTAGAAGCAGCTATCGAAAGCACACCTGGGGCACCCATCAGTCCTTCAAAGTTTCAAGTTGTGACCCCCGATAATATCAAGATAATCTTGGAAGACTACGCCACTCTACTTGAAGCCCATGACCAGTTATCAGAGGAACTGGGTCAACTGAAGCAGAAACACCAAAAAGAAACAACGACTGCCTCTCAAACCACCTCCTCCGCGGCTTCACTTCTCACAGACTCAGAGGTCCTAAAAGATCTCCAGAAACAGGTCACAGAATTGCAAGAACACCTACTACAATATGAGAGACCACCTTCCCCACATGAGGCTCCCACCAATGAGGAAACAGTGCAAATTCATGTGGAACAAACGTTTGAAGAACAATATGACCCACAACCCTTCACAGGAGGTCAACAAACAAAAGAAGGTCAAGATACGTTCGAAGCACCACGACCCCCATGGCTACGACAAGTAGAGGAAATCGGGAGTTCACATGAAGAGCGAACAATAGTGCAAAATCAGGCCATGCGGGTCATAGAAGACATTGCATTACAATCCAATTACTTCAAGAACCTGTCATCTAGATGCCTTATCCTCTCATCAGAACTCTAATACAGGCTGTACTATATCATTTTGGCAGATTATAACGCAAAAATACAAAGAGTCACAGGAAAGATTCCTACCTTCGCTACCCAGTTTCAACCCGAAGACCTTCCTCCAGAGGTGCAAAAAGGCAAAATTCGTCAACCAATGTGGCGGCAAAAACTTCTAGAGACCTATCCTGAAATGTTGCGGACATGGAACAATGCGCCTTTACATCTCCTATACAATCCATGCTACGGTCCAGTTCCACGTCACAGGTCTTGGAAAGCATTCAACATTAAAGTTCAGAACAATGCACAATGCAAGGAATGGCTAAACTACCCGTACATAGCGCCACCGCAGGGACCACCATCGATAACATACATGATGGCTACAATTCACATTGGATGCCTCGACTGAAGCCCATGCCAGATGTGGAGGCCCAAATGATGCTTAAGATTTTAGATATGATGCAAGTAGTACTGAAAACCTTTAGAAATGCAGCAGCACCACAGGTACGTCTACCAGGGTTTACCAACGGAAATTACGATTTGGTGTATGACATGAGCACCACCCCCAGTATTCGTGTGGCTTATGCCTGGCATGCATGCATCAAATACCTCCCTGCATGTTATAAACAGACATTCGAAGAAATGTTCAGATCAAGTTTTTGGGAGTATCACTCGGAGGTCTTCGCACCAAAGCCAACACACCTGCTCCATCTCTTTGCTTGTGAACAATCCATGTACTCTGAGTACTACACCACACCGCAACCAGATGTCCCCGGTGCAATAAATTGGGATGCATTGGAAGCTGACCTAGCAAGAGGCTTAAGGATAGGAGAACATGAATTAGCCACCAATGTCATCCAATACTATATCGATCACCCTATAGAACAGAGGTCTGTCAAGGGCGACAGACGCTAGGAAGGGGGGAGTGTTGGCATCCAAGTCATACAAAGAGCATACCAGCACAACGGAGCAGTCATGCACAATACGGCAACAAGGCCTAATCATTTTTTCCATGGACAATTCACAACTCAAGTGATTGTAGTCACTACACAAACATTGTAAATTACGTTTTTGGTAGAATAGACTCCATTTTGTTCAAGACGAGGAGTCCTCAAGCTTGAGGAGTATTAGAATTAGCTACATACCAATTTTCATAATTTTTAGACTCCGTTTGAGCCCTCAAATAGGCTCTAGAACCTAATTTTTAACTAGGCTGGACACTAGGTCTGGACAAGGCCAAAGCTAGTGAGAAAACTATAAAAAGAGCTAGAGAGCTCATTTTTGGGGTTAGATTGTTTGTGAATTGATCTGATGTACGAGACTTTATTATTGATGCAAAGAACTCCATTGTTCCTCTCCTTGTTCTTGCCTTGTGTGTGCGTGTGTGTGTGCATGTTTGTGTGCTTCTCACTCACACACTTGTGCCTTCACTTCCTCATAGTCTTCATACTAGTCCTCATGTCTCCACGGATTGACAATTATGAGGTGGATCTCCTCACATTGGTACTCACCATTGTGCTAGAGTGACAGGTGCCTTTCCTAGTTCCTTTAGTGCTTGATTTTCTAACTCAATGGTAATATGATTTTGGTTTACCCAAGCCTGAAGAAGTCCACTTCTTAGGTTCGCATTGGCTGCATGATCATAGATCTAGTCTTGACCCAAGACAAGAGGCTCAGTGAGATCCTCGTCTTGACACACTAGCACCTTAACTATCATAAGAACATCTTGAATGTAGATGGGAAGCTTCACCTTGCCCATGCAAGGGGTTTCCACACCTCCCAATCCTATGAGATATGCTTCTATAGGATTGATGCTTAATTGCAATTCTCGACAGTAAGAAAGTCTAACTGCACTAGTGGTTGCACCTAAGTCAATCAAGGCTCTTACTATTCTATCACTATTTCCTTGTCCTACCTCGAGGGTCACAAAGGGTCGTCAGTCAATTATTCTAGGGGAACGTAAGCCTGATGCTTTGCACATGGCCATGTGATATCTTGGAGCTTCATAAGCATCTGACCTAGGCTGATCTCTTCCATATCTTCTCAATTTCATTCTTCATATGCATTCTAAAGCTTTTGCCTGCGCTTCCTCTCAAATTCGTTTTTCTTCTTCTTTATGTTTCTTTGCAGTATTGAGTCGATTAAGCATTTCCTCTGTGAGGGGTTCTTGATATAATTTGACTCTACATCTTCTGATATAACTAGGTAGGATGTCACCTTCCAGGGTAGCTAATTGGACTGCTCCACTTGTTGATATCCTATTAATGATCATAGGTTCATCGCCTCTCTTCTCCAATTTTGGTGCATGTTGTTTTCGAGTGTAAACCAAGACTAAGACTCCTGCTTTTGGGCCTTTATCCTTCACATGGACATCAAAATATGCCTTTTGTCTTTTCTTAGCTGCATAAATTCTTGCTGCTACTCTCAATCTTGTTTCACCAAAGCATTCCATATCAAAGATTCTAAATGAAAGCTCATGGCCGGTCCATTGATGCTCTTGTGCTACTTTCAATGTGGATATCAAGAAGTCTAATGGTAGCACTACATTTTGGCAAAATACCATCTGAAAGGTGTGGCTTGGAGTATTCAAGAAGTGGATACCCTGATCGCTCACCAATTCTATTGGCAAACCATATCTTGTAAATACATTCTCAAATAGGAACTTAGCTGTTGTTTGAGCATCATTCTTCGTTATGGCCTTTACCTCTACCCACTTGGTGAGATAATATGTGGAAACAATAATGCACTTCAACATGTGAACCCTTAGCTGGGGGATAAATAGGACCAAGAAAGTCTATTCCCCATTTAGAGAATGCACGTTCACCCATCATAGGTTTCAAAAGCATCTCATCTTTATGTATCGTATAGTGAGTTCGCTAACAAATATCACACCTCTTTGCATAGGTATGTGCATCCATATAAAGCGTTGGCCACCAAAGACCTGAAAATAGTATTGCTTTAATCACCCTGTCTGGCCCAAAGTCTCCTCCTGCTACACCTTGATGAGTAGTTTCCAAGATCTTAAGATATTCACCTTCATGGACACATAGTCTTAGGTATCTGTCTTTTCCACGCTTTTATAGATTATCTCCAATGAGAGCATAGTCTAGCGCTTCTTGTTCTAAGATCATTTGTCTAGCTAGGGTCATTTCTTGAGGGAATGTCCTCGTCCTCAAAAAGCTTACTAATGGTTCACTTCAATATGGTATTAGAGACACTTGATATAGTGTAGCGTGTTCCACAGGTGGTGTAATACAATAGACTGGGCATTCCTTGCACAACTTATGGACATCTGCTTCTATAGTCGGCCATTACACACCTAATCTATCTAGCGTTTGTAGGGTTGGATGTTTGGAGTAATGTTGTTGAAGTGCATCTACATGTGCTATTTGCAACCACTTTGCATGCTTATCCTCATCTACACAGCAAGCTAGTATGCCTTGATCAATGTGTTTATACATGCTACCTTCCATTATGTGATATTTTTGGGACCTCAAGGTGAGTCTGACCTTTCCGAACCACAACCTCAAAGTCATATTCCATTAGTAAGAGGAACCATCTTACTAATCGGCCAGTGTTGCATGGTTTGTTCACTAGATATAGCAATGCTTGATGGTCTATAAAAAATTTAAACTTATTTGCAAGCAAATAGTGTATAAACATTTTAACTGCATATACCATGCCTAATCCTTCCCTCTTGGTAGTGGTATAATTTCGTTCAACTGCATTCAATTGTCTACTCGCATAGTCAATGGGAAGATCCATATTACCTTCACCAGTAGGTTGTGCCAACACACACCCAATAGCATAATTGGATGTGTCTACATGAACATGAAAGGGCTTGTTCCAATGTGGTGTAGTCAAGATTGGTGTTGAACACAATCGTCTCTTAAGCTCATTGAAGGAGTTCTCACATTCATCCATCCACTCAAAGTTAGTCAAGAGGGAGAACAGAGGCTTTGCAATGATTGCATACATGTGAATGAAGCGTCGATAATATCGACAATGCCCATGAAGGCTTGTACTTCCTTGACATTCTTTGGCCTAGGTAGCTCTGCAATAGCTGGCACTTTCTCTTCATTTGTGGGTATGCCATTCTTTGACACTATGTGTCCTAAAATCTTGCTTTGCCTGACCATGAAAACACACTTTTCTAGGTTCAAGCAAACTTGATATTCTCTACATTTGTCAAAGATAGCTCTCAACTCGTGGATATATGTCTGTCTAATGTTGGAATGAGCACAAAGATCATCAACATATACTTCCAAGTTTTTATGCAAGAATTCCTTAAACACATAACACATAAGTCTCTGAAAGGTAGCTGACACATTGGTGAGCCCAAATGGCATTACCCGAAATGCGAATATGCCCCACTCGGTAGCAAAAGCCATCTTATGTTGATCTTTTGGAGCGATAGCCACTTGATTGTAGCCCAAAAACCCATCAAGGAAGTTGTATACTTCCTTGCCTGCTACCCTCTCTAAGATGCTCAGTGATAGGAAGCGGATAACTATCTCTAATTGTTGTTGCATTGACCTTCTCCAAGTTAATGCAAACATGTAACTTTCCATTCTTCTTGGGAACCACTACGATGGGGGATACCCATTCACTGTGCTCAATTTCATAGATGAATCTAGCTTCTACCAACCCATCGATCTCTTCTTTGATCTTGGCAGCATAGTTGTCATTATATGTGTATGGCTTCTGCTTAAAGGGTTTCTCATCTGAGGTCATGGGAATCGTACGTGAGCATACGTCGGGGTGTAATCCCTTTAAGTACTTGTAACTCCAGGCGAACACATCCCAGTATTCTCCTAACAAGGCTATCAACTCTTGTTCCTCTTCCTCAGTCAGGTCATGTCCTATGTACGTGCATCGTTCTTCTCCTTATTCTATGGTCACAATGACTTTCTTAGTCTTCTATTTGTTATCATAGGCTTCTCTACTTGTGCATCACATTTAGGCATTCTTATCATGACTCTTCTATCTTCTATTTCATACTTCTTAAAGTTTTCTAGAACCTCAAACAAAGAGTCTTCCTCCTTTGATGTGACTTCTCTCTTCTTCCTTTTCTTGTCCTCACTCCTGGAGGTCACTTGTGTGGTTAATCTCACACCATTCGTAGGTTCTTCGTGTCCTTGTGAGTGAGCTTCTACTTCGTAGAAATATTCCTCTTCTGATGCAAAAAGAGGTTCCATAATGATTGACTCTAGATCTGAGTCACTCTCTCGTTCAATTTCTTCCATACTAGGCTCGCATTCTTCAAGAACGGAATCACACATCATTGGCTCTATCATGAAGACTAAAATGTCATAGCCATCCTCGTCACAGTGGGGTGTCCATTGTTCTTCATTGATAGATACATCCATTGTTGCTAGGATTTCTGCCCAACCATGAGGTTCAAATTCTTTGTCTAGAAATACCATAGGTGCATAGGCTGGGTCTTGAATTGATCTATGGGTTTCCTTTGCAACTACCTCTCTAGCTTTTTCTCTCTTCTCTTCTTCTACTTCCACTTTACACATCCATAAGTGGGTGTCTTCATTCATCCATGAGGATCTTGATCCTATGGAGTGCACTGAATCCGTATCATCTGTGGCTCTATGGATGGGATTCCACTATATGGGGGGTACATCTCTATGAGAGTAATCCTTGAGATTGACTTTGGTTGTAACACCTAAGTGTTCCAAATACAGGAATTGGTTCCCCAATCCTGTACTACTTGCAATTGTCTCATAAACAGTCTTCCCAAAATCATCTCATAGGCCTGATTTTTTGCTAAAGTCACATATAGCAAAAGTGTGTTCAAACTCTACACCACAAGTAGCGAGAGTTATCCCTTCTAACAGTCCTAAGGGTCTCTCTATGTGACCATTGGCCATTTGTAATTTCATCCTTGTTGATGTGAGTGCTGGTTTGCCCCAACACTTCCATAGGGAAGTGGTAGCAATCACAACTCCTGCACTTGAGTCCAAAATAGCTTTGGTGGTGTAACCTTGATGAGTGATTGGAAGGTATGTGTTTCCTTCTTCCCCTTCGCTCATGTCTCCTATCTTGTCCAAGGGTATCTCTGGCACTGTTCGATGTGATCCTACCTGAGAATGAGGTTTTGCTACTTTTCGCATATATACATACATACACACACACACATATATATGTGTCTATGTGTGTCTATGTGTGTGTATATATGTGTGTGTGTATATATGTGTGTGTGTGTATGCATGTGTATGTCCTTTGCAACAAGCCTAGCCTTATACCTTTCAACTGTACCATCAGGTTTACGCTTCAGCTTGTATACCCACTTAGTGCCAATGGCCTTCTTGCCAGGAGGCAAGTCACATAAAGACCATGTACCATTCTTCATTATAGCATCATATTCACATTGCATAGCTGCCATCCAATTTTCTAAATTTTGTGCTTCATCAAAAGAAACAGGCTCATTCTCATCACAGAGACTAGACGCAGCCATAGCATAGCAATCTGATGCAAAGGAGGCACTAGGAGAGCCTGAAGTACGATATGACAAAGGTGCATCTAATTTGCTGTCATGCAAAGTCTGCACTAGCCATTTTGACATAGTTTTTGCCTGCTCAATATCAGCTCTCTCATCAACAAGTGCATCATATAAATCTGCATCAGAAATGGAATGATCTTCATCATCATATGAAACCTGCAAAGGCTGAGAAGTTGCCTCATTAGGACCAGCACTAGACTGTCCACCTGTAAAAAGAGGCATCAAAGTATCATACATGTCTTTGGAGCTAACAGATGTCTCCTTCGTACATGAAAGCAATGGCTGAATAGCATCTTCCACAAAGACAACATCACGGCTAACCAGAATGCGTTTAGTCTGTGGATGATACAGACGATAGCCTTTACTTTCAGAACTGTACCCTACAAAAATACATTTTACTTCTTTATCATCCAATTTTCTGCGATGTTGTTCAGGCACTAGTGCATATGCCAAACAACCAAAAACACGTAGATGAGCAACAGATGGCTTGCGGTCATGCCAAGCCTCATATAGAGTGATAGACTGCAGCGCTTTAGTGGGCCACCTGTTCAGTACATATGCTGCACACATGACAACCTCAAGCCAGAAACTATGTGGTAAAGCCTAACTCTTGACCATGCACCTCACCATCTCCATGAGTGAGTTGTTCTTTCGTTCAGCAACTCCATTCTATTGAGGTGTATACGGCACTATACATCGGTGTTTTATCCCACGTTCAGCCAGAAATGCATTAAAATCCGAAGACATATATTCCCCCCCTCGATCAGAACAGAGGGTGCCCATTTTACATGTTGACAGATTTTCAGCCAAAACCAAAAACTGTTTAAAGCACATGAACACTTCGGACTTTGCTTTGAGTGGATATACCCATGCATCCCTGGAAAAATCATCAATGAAAGTCACGAAGTAAAGGTAATTTCCAAAAGAGGGTGTCTGCATAGGACCACAGACATCACTATGTACAAGCTGCAATTTCTATGTAGCCCGAACTAAACCATCTTTTGGAAAGGAGGCACACTGCATTTTGCCCAAAATACAGCCTTCACAAACATGTTTTCCAGGTGCTTCAAGTTTGGGCAAAGAGGACACCATTTCAGATTTCTGCAGGCGTAGCAAACTAGCAAAATTCAGATGACCAAAGCGTGCATGCCAAAGCTTTGCATTTGACATAGCCTGAGAATCATTTACAGCACATGCCAAATCATTTTCAGATCTTTCATAGGCTATGAGCTTATACAGCCCATGACATAAAATGCCAGAACCAATAATAACATCGCCATTTGACAGATCATGAACTGTACATCTGTCATCAACAAATTTCACAACCAAGCCAATCTTGGCTAATGCAGAAACTGATAACATATTCTTCTTGATCCCTGGCATAAATAAAGCATCTGACAAAGTGAAAGAACTACCATCAGCAGTAGTCAAAATGATCTTACCAACTCCCATAAGAGGATAAGAGGAGTTGTTGGCACATGTAACAGTATTCCCTGTAGGGGAAGGCTCAAGTGAAGAGAAGAAACTGCGCTGCTAGGTAATATGTTTGGTCGCCCCACTGTCAAAGTACCAAACATCTGAGTCTACTGCAGACATGCACTGATCATGAGAAGATGGGTCAAAACTATAGACAATAGTAAACGCCCATTCTTCTTCCTGTACAAGATTTGCAGACTCTGTTTTTGGTGTAGAGGCCTTTGCAACAACCATTCTAGCCTCTTTCTTCTTTGCCTCTTTAGCAGCCAGTTTTGGATAGTTCTTTATGATATGATCATTCCCTTTACAGTACTTACAAAACAATTTCTGCTTTTCTGATTTCGTCTCATCTTTATCTTCCTTCTTCAAATATGCCGAATTAGCAGATTTTTGCTTACTAATTGAAGAGCTCCATTTTCCTTTGCCCTTCTAACTAGCCAGGAAAGCTTGATCTGCAACTTGCATAATGGACCTGTTTTTCTTGGACTGATCTTCCTGCAACAGAACAGAGACTAACTCCTCAAATGATAAGGCATTTGGATTGCCTTTCATCATCAACCGAAGAGTAGAAGAAAAATTCTGATATGAATCAGGAAGACCATTCGGAATGGTCTGCACAAGTGAGCTATCTGGTATAACCTCATCAACAGAAATCAACTGTTCCTTCAAGTCTTTGATCTTCATTAGGAAACTGTCCATAGAATCACCTTCATTCATGTGCTCACTCTCCAACTGTTTTCGGAGGTAAGCAACACGAGCCTCATTCCTAGCTTGGTACAATGTGGTGAGTGTATCCCAAGCATCCTTAGTTGTTCTACAAGAGCGAATGTGAGGAATAATGGCACATTTGACAGACAAAGCTATCAGTGCATGTGCTTGGGCATCTCTGCCATCCCAACGAATTTGCTCTGCAATAGGTGTAACAGAAACAGCAGCACGAACAGGAATCTGTGGAATATCATCTTCGACACCATCTTCATCAGCTCCAGCACCTATATTTGCAGTACCTGTAGTCAGAGGTGTAACATGACGTCTTTCAACACCCTGCACAATGTTCCACAATCCTTTTGCAACCAATACATGTCACATCATATAAGCCCATAATGGGTAGTTGGTACCTGTAGCTCAGTGATGAGTAGCACCTCCTTTAATGTCAATCCGGGAAGACATGAGCATGGTATGAAGACCTCGAGCAAGTGAAGGCACAAATGTGTGAGTGAGAAGCACACTAACATGCACACACGTACACACACGTGTGCACACACGGCAAGAACAAAGAGAGTAAGACAATGGAATCACTTCTATTGCAACAGACTTCTCATACAAGCTCAAAACTACAAGAAGCTCCCTCAAAAATGAGCTCTCTAGCTTATATAGTTTTTGCCTAGCTTTGGCCCTGTCCAGACCTAGTGTCCGGCCTAGTTAAAAATTAGGTTCCAGGGTTTATTTGAGGGCTCAAACGAGATCTAAAAAATATGAAAATTGGCAGGCAACTACTTCTAAGGCTCCTCAAGCTCGAGGACTCCTTGGCTTGTACAAAATGGAGCTACAAAAAGGTGAAAATGGTATTTACAGGGGTTTTTAGTGATGAGAATCACTTTAAAATGATGTAAGGGTTTTGGAAAAAATGAAGGGTTGCCTTAGTGCTAGATCTGCATGTGTGTCCGTACTTGCTTCTTCCCGTATACTGTCAACACTCTCCCCACCCTAGTGTCTGTCGCCTCTGACAGACCTCTGCTCCACTGTTTGATCGATGTACTTTTGCAGGAGGTCGGTTGCCAATTCTTGTTCTTTTATACGTAGTCCCCGGACCAAATCGCTCTGGAGGGCATCCCAATTGACTTCTCCCGGCATATCAGGGTGTGGTGTGGTGAAGAGCTCTGAGTGCATGGTTTGTTCACACGCGAATAGATGTAGCAGGTGGGTTGGGCGTGGTGCGAACACTTCTGAGTGTGACTCCCAAAACCCCGTGGTGAACATATCATCAAAGGTTTGCTTGTAGCAGGCAGGGAGATATCTTATTTGTGCATGCCATGCGTAAGCTACTCGAATGCTCGGGGTCGTACTCATGTCATACAGCAAATCATAATTACCATTGATGAAGCCCGGAATTGAAGGCTGGATGTTACATACATTTTGAAAGGTCTTTAGGACCACTTGCATCATGTCCAAAATTTTGAGCATCATTTGAGCGGCGACATCCGGCATGGGGTGGAGGCGTGGCATCCAATGTCTGATGGTGGCTATCATGTATGATACTGTAGGTGTGCCGGTTGGGGGTGCGATTGCGGGGTAATTGAGCCATTCTTTACAATTTGCGTTGTTTTGAACCTTGATGGCGAATGCTTTCCATGATCTTCTTCTTTGTACTGGACCAAAGCAAGGGTTATACTTCAAATGCATGGGAGCGTGATCCCATGTTCGTAACATCTCCGGATAGGTCTCTAGTAACTTTTGCCTCCATATGGGTTGGAATATGGTCCCTTTTCTGGCTGCCTCTGGAATGTCCTCGGGTTCAAACTGTGTTGCAAACTTAGGGTACTGGTTGGTTATGCATTTGATCTCAGCATTATAGTCAGCCATCAATACAAAATAGGGCTTATATTGTAACTCTGAACTGGTGATCAACCGCCTAGGAGCCAAGTGCGAGAAATATTCAGACTTGAGTATAGACTCCTCAATGGTTTTCATGGCCAGCATCTGAGTTGCTACGCGCTCTTCGTGAGTGTGGCCCATCTCCTCTACCTGCTTCATCCATGCCGATGGGGGCTCCTCATATGTGTCTTGGCCTTCCTCCGTAATTCTGCCTCCTGGAAGGGGTTGAGGCTCATAATTTTCTTCAAATGTCTCCTCCACTGGAATGACTACTGTTTCTTCTTCTATGGTTTGATCAGGTGGAGAGGGAGGTCGTTCATACTGTAACAACTTGATTTTTAGTTCTGCAACCTGTTGTCATAGCTCAAGTACCTCACTGTTGGTTGAAGGTTCAGGTTCTGGCGAAGTAGTGGCCTCGACCGTCTCTTTAGGTGTGGGTGGGTGTGTTGTCGGTACTTTGGATCCTTGTAGTTCCTTTATCTGGTCTGCCAACTGATCATGAGCCTCCAAGAGGGTCGCATAACCTTCTAAAACTTTTTGAATATGCTCTGAGGGGACAGCCTGGAATTTTGCAAGGTCTATAGGTGCTCCCGGGGTGTTTTCCATGGCCGCTTCTAGGTTCTCCTGGTTTTGTTGTTGTAGCCTTCTGTTCTCTTCTTGAGCAGCTGCTAGATGGCGACGTAGTAGAGCCATGTTGCGTTGAAGTCTCGCATTGCGGCCCATTTGTTCTCTGAGTTGTTCCTCCATAGCTTTGCCTGTCTCTTCATACTTAGCTTCGAGTTCTGTCTTCGATTGTTAGAGGTCAGTCACCTAGTGTTGTAGTGCTGTATTACCTAGTTCCAAGGCATCGACTCGTGCCTGGAGTTGAGCCGAGAGATTGCACAGCTCTGTGTTATTTTCTTCTAATAGCTTATACTCTTGCTTAAGCTGAGTGGCTGCTTCAACCATGGTGTCTAGTGCACTACTAAATGATGTGGATGCATGGGTAGAGGTGGAACATGCAAAGGGTCGGGAAATGGGGAAGGGAAAAGTGGATGATGTGCCTATGAGTGAAGTGAGATGTGATGATGGTGGAACAGACGTGGTGGTGGGTGCTCCTGTGGATGGTGAAATATCCATGGGATCGGATGTGATAGTGTGTGAAGAGTGAATTGTGAATACGGGAACGGTAGGTGGTGTGTTAGTGGTGGCAGTGAATGTGGGGGAGTGGGGTTGGGAAAGGGACTTTTTCTTATAGTTCTCAACCTGATGGAGTATATTTACAAGGTTTGTCCAGAATGACGGTTGTGGTGAGCCTGAGGCAGTTACAAGGGAAGTGGTGGATAGGGTTTGGGAGAGGGGAAATGTGTGGGTGAATGGAAAAGGATGGGATAAGATCTGGCTAGTGGCAAGTGGTTGTCCGAGGACGGGGAGATAGGAGGGGTGACCTATTATGGTTTGATCGGTGGCAGGATGACCAGTGTGAGGTTCAAAAATTTGGGCGAAAGTGATGGATGTGGGTAAAGGGAAGGATGTAAAAACGGAGGTGTGTACAATGGGTTCATGTTGGGTGGATATCGGTTGTTCAGAAAGACTAGTGGAGAAGGGTTCTGAGGGTTGAATGGGAGGTGACGGTGGAGATGGTACCTGTGTATTTACATCTTGTTCGTCAGTGGGATTTGGGCTAGTCATGTGAACATCCTCTGAAATTGTGGTAGGCAAGGCAGTAGACACTTCCATTTGAATCACTTTTCCCCGTCGTGGCCGTGTATCAATCCTTCGTTGATCATAGGTAGGGTTCTCCCGATAGACCATAGTCCTCAATGCTTCCCCAATCCCACATGTGTCCGCCAATAGATTCAATGATTCAACAAAATGGGAATCTACATTCTCGGCTTGAAGCATTTGGTTCACTAGAGCTCGATTCGCCTCTTCTGTCATCTTATGTCTTCTCTGTACCTGCTTGATTGTCTTGTATAGCCGCTTGAGTTGTGCCGTGTAGGCAGGGGCTTCCTCTTCACTCTCTTCTGGCTCATTTCTTTGTACTTCTTCCTGAACTTGTGTGCTTGGGCCATGAGGGTGTTGTGCCTCATCTTCTCCATGTACTCTACTTGTTTCGCCCTGTGGCAGTTCTCTTTGGAATGATGCTCCTGGATCGTCATTTTTAGGGAAACCTTCACTGTCCGACAAGTGGGCCGTCTGCAGGAATCTTTCAAAATCAAAGTTTGGATCTTCTGTGAAGCTGGCCATAGATGCAAACTCTACATCGGTAGGTAGTGGAGGGGCGGATGGAGTGGGTTGTACCACATCCCCTGCTTGAACTCCTTGAAGATGGATCGTGACCGGTGCGACCTGGGCTTCTTCTCTGGGGGAAGCTTCGGTCGTGGCCTCGTGAGGGATCATTACCTGGGAGAGAGATCCACGCATTCGTTTCGCAGGTTGGCTCCCTGACTTCCGCCCTTTGAAAAACTCCAGCTGTGAATATTTTAGGGCTCTGGCAACCGGCACGTCATATGCAAGACATCGATAGATAATCCTTGTAAGTGCACAATAGCCGTGTAAAGTAGGCTTCCTCACACCCCGCTTGCCTGCTTCATACACTTGGTCCAAGATCCATACAGGCATCTTAATGGGCAAGCTTCCAGTCTCTGGTAGATATAACCCATACCATATTTTCTTGTGTGGTTGGGTGAAGCGGTCTTGAGCTGGAAATGCGAAGTGTTGTAGGCACATTCGCAGAGGTATGGCGATGTTAGGGGTGAGGGCACACATTTCCTTTAACTTTTTGATTCTGTTGCTCTTCATTGAGTCTGGTATCAAGGGATCGCGATCCGATGGTACGTGACTGCCATACATTTGAAGGGCTTCCCTGATTAAGGTAATATTCAATTCAAACTTCCTCATTTCTTCCTGGTTTGATAAGGAGGGCACCCAGAATGTGCCTGAGTGATCTTTATCACCTGTCGGCTTCAGTGTGGCAATCAGGTAGTAGCACCTGAGGAAATCGGGTTTAGGTAGAGCTGCACTAAAATAAGTTTGTAATCCTGCTTTTTGCCAGATATCTTGAAGTGGAGCTGCATTCTGTAAGGTTTCAAATTCTCTTGAAAAGAACTGGAAGGTCCACCACACTCCTCCACACTCCATCTTGGACTCCCATATATGCTCTGCATCTCCCAAGTCTCATGGCATCTCATTGAACCAATGAGAGTGCCCTTTTACTCTTTCGGTTAGGCCATTTGGTGGATCTGGAATAGGAATTCTCCGCACGTTCACGAACTCTTCAGGCCGAGCTGTTGGTGGGGCCTCCACCGGCATGACATCCCAATTGATTTGAGCACCAGAGCCTGCCTGAGAGCTTGTGCCTGCTGCTGCTGCCATGAGAGTAGGTTGCTTATCTGCTGGAAGAAGAAAGGCACATTAGTGTTGCCTAGGAAACAAGATGTAATGATGTTCCCTTCACAATACTAACATGACAATCCCGGAGGTCAGTGGTTAGTGGTGAAGTGTTTGTGATAGGTGTGAGTGGTGATTAGAGGTCAGTGTCATCCTAGATGCATACTTTGGTTATGCAAAGGGCTCAGAATGCTCCAGTGTGAGAGTGGACAGATTTACAAAATTGGGTCAGGGGGTTTGATACACGGTTTAATTCTCCAAACTTTGATAGAGGATTCGTAGCTCTTAGAACTAAAGACAGGTGAAGATTTCTGGATGAGAGTGTGATGTATTTGGGACCTTTTGGGTACCCATTTCCAGACATTCCTAGGGTTGATTGGAGTGGAGACAGTGAGAGGTGTAGGTATCTTTTTTGAGTTGTTGGCCACGAGTGCTTGTGAAAGTTGCTTCATCCTAGTGCCTGAAGGTGAAGTAATTTGGGCTTGTAAGCAGGCCTTGGGCACCCATATCTGTCTAGCATTAGGGATGGCCTTCATTGACCGCTTAGGAACCCAAATAGAAATGGTATGCCTAGGAGTTATCCTAGGGGGCTTCTTCACTTTGTTCCTTGATGGTGAGGCTCGCCTGATGCTTATTTGAGAGCCTGTCTCTGGAGCTGTGGTGTTCTCCCCTTTGCGTATCCCGATTTGCTTCACCCCACAAGGTGCTCCGTATTGCCATGGTTGGCGCTCTTGCTTCTTGATCAGCGGTCTCCTTCGTGTCGAATGATGTTCGGTCTGCCAGTTTAGATTCTTCTTTGGATCAACTGGGAACTTCCTATTGGCTCCTGTACCTTCAGTAAGCTGGACACTCCTCTGCACCATAGAACTCAGGGCAGGAACAACATTGTTAACTTCATGTGGATTCCTGGAGGGACCAGGAGTTGGTGTCCATTTTAGGGATTTGAGTGCTTGATTTTCTAATTCAATCGTAAGACGACTTTGGCCTACCCATGCCTGAAGAAGTCCACTTCTTAGGTTGAGGTTGACTGTGTGATCATAGATCCAGTCTTGGCCTAAGATAAGAGGTTCGGTAAGATCCTCGTCTTCACATACTAGCACTTTCACTGGCATTGGTACCTCCTGAATGTAGAGAGGAAGCTCCACCTCTCCCATGCAAGGGGTTTCGACACCTCCTAAACCTATCAGATATGCTTCCAGGGGTTTTATCTCCACTTGCAGTTGTTGGCAGTAAGAAAGCCGAACTGCACTAGTGGCGGCTCCTGAATCAATTAAAGCTCTCACACTAGTTGGATTGTCTCCTTGTCCTATTTCTAGGGTTACAAAAGGTCTTCGATCGATTATTCTATGGGAATGTTCACCGGAAACCTCACACATGGCCATGTGATAACCTGGGGACTCTTGAGGGTCAGGCATAGGCTGATCCCTCCCTTGTCTCCTCAGCTTCATTCGTCTGATGCGCTCTAAGGCCTCTGCCTGTGCTTCTTCTCGAATTCGTTTTTCCTCCTCTTTACGTTCCTTAGCCGTATTGAGTCGACTTAGCATTTCCTCTGTGAGGGGTTCCTGATACAACTTGACTCTGCATCCGCTAATATAGTTTGGGAGAACATCACCCTCTAATGTGGCTAGTTGCACTGCTCCACTTATGGAGATCCTATTTATTATCATAGGTCCGTAGCCTCTCTTTTCTAGTTTCCTTTCGTGTTGTTTCAATGTGTAGACTAAAACTAGATCTCCAACTTTCAAACCTTTGTCCTTCACATGGGCATCAAAGTATGCCTTTTGTCGTTTCTTGGCTGCATATATTCCTGCAGCTGCTCTTAGTCTGGTTTCACCTAATCGCTCAAGATCAAACAGTCTCGAAGAGAGTTCATGGCTTGTCCAGTCATGCTCTTGTGCTACTTTCAATGTAGGTATCAAGAAGTCCAAGGGTAGCACCGCATTTTGGCCAAATACCATCTGAAAGGGGGTGGTGGCTTGGAGTACCGTTTTGTAGGCAACTCGGTATGCCCAAACAGCATGGTGTAGTTGTTTGTCCCAATCAGAGCGTTTATTGTTCACTAATTTTGTAAAGACATTGCATAGGATCTTATTGGTGCTTTCGGCTTGCCCGTTGGCTTGAGGGTGATAGGGGGCAGACTTCTTATGTACTACCAAGAATTCTTGGAGCAGATTTTCAATAACTTCATTCAAGAAGTGAGTGCCCCTGTCACTTACTAACTCTATAGGTAGCCCATATCTTGTGAATACATTCTCAAACAAGAATTTAGCAGTTGTCTGAGCGTCGTTCTTCGTTGTGGCTTTTACCTCTACCCACTTGGTTAGATAGTCCATGGCAACAATGATATACTCAGCATGTGAGCCCATAGCTGGGGGATTAATAGGACCTACAAAGTCTATTCCCCACTTAGAGAATGCACGTCCACCCATCATAGGCTTCAGTGGCATCTCATCTTTGCGTATAGGAGGCTGGGTTCGCTGACAAATCTCACATCTCTTCACATAGGTATGTGCATCCATGTGAAGGGTGGGCCACCAAAATCCTGCAAATAGAATTGCTTTGATCACCCTATCTGGACCAAAGTGTCCTCCTGCTACACCCTGGTGAGCAGTTTCCAAGATCTTTAGATATTCACTCTCATGAACACATAGTCTCAGGTAATCATCTTTACCCCGCTTGTATAGATTATCACCAATGAGTGAGTAATCTAGGGCTTCTTGTTCTAGACTTCTTTTCCTAGTCAGGGTCATGTCTGGAGGGAATGTTTTCGTCCTCAAGAAAGATACTAGTGGTTCACTCCAATCTGGCACTATAGACACTTGATAAAGTGTGGCATGTTCCACAGGTGGTTTAGTGCAACAGATTGGGCATTCTTTGCACAACTTTTGGACATCAGCTTCCATCGTCGGCCAATGCACTCCGAGTCTCCTTAGTGTCTGTAAGGTTCGTTGCTTTGAGTAGTGTTGCTCTAATGCACCTACATGTGCTAATTGCAACCATTTGGCGTACTCATCCTCTTCCACACAACAAGCCAAGATCCCTTGATCTGTGTGCTTGTACATACTTCCTGCCAAGTTATGATACCTTTGGGCTTTTACAACTTCTCGATCCTGTGTGGTTATTACTGGATGGTTAGGCCCGTATGTCAATACTGGCACTAATGGCTTAGCCCACTGCGGCACCACTTCCAAATTAAACAAGTAAGCATCAGGTAAGTCATCTGATACTCCTTGTGGGGCTTCTCCAGATGTGAGCCTAGACAGATGGTCTGCTCTCAAGTGAGTCTTCCCTTTCCTTACCACCACCTCAAAGTCATACTCCATTAGTAAGAGAAACCATCTTACTAATCTGCCTGTATTACATGGCTTGTTTACCAAGTACAGTAGAGCTTGGTGATCAGTAAAAAATTTGAACTTATTTGCAAGCAAATAATGTCTAAACTTTTTAACCGCGTACACCATGCCTAATCCTTCTCGTTCGGTGGTTGTATAGTTCCGTTCAGCAGCATTCAATTGTCTACTGGCGTAGGCAATAGGGAGATCCAGATTACCTTCACCCATAGGTTGTGCGAGTACACATCCAATAGCATAATTGGAGGCATCCACATGAACATGGAATGGCTTGTTCCAATCTGGTGTGGTCAAGATTGGTGCTGAACATAATCTTCGTTTAAGCTCTTGGAAGGAATTCTCACATTCATCAG
This sequence comes from Ceratopteris richardii, assembly GCA_020310875.1. Lineage (NCBI taxonomy): Eukaryota > Viridiplantae > Streptophyta > Polypodiopsida > Polypodiales > Pteridaceae > Ceratopteris > Ceratopteris richardii. Next base: position 78,410,051 of record CM035413.1, read on the forward strand.
TCCACTCAAAGTTAGTCAGAAGTCCGTACATGGGCTTTGCAATGACGGCATACATGTGGATGAACCGGCGGTAGTAACCACAATGCCCCATGAACGCCTGTACTTCCTTGACGTTCTTTGGCCTAGGTAGCTCCGCTATGGCTTTCACTTTCTCTTCATCAGTGGATATGCCATTTTTTGACACTATGTGTCCTAGAATCTTGCCTTGCCTAACCATGAAAACACACTTTTCTGGGTTCAAGCAGACTTGATATTCTCTGCATTTATCAAAGATTTGTCTGAGTTCAGGTATATGGGTCTGTCTAATGTTGGAATGCGCGCACAGATCATCAACATAGACTTCCAAATTCTTCCTCAAGAACTCTTTAAACACATGACACATCAATCTTTGAAAGGTAGCAGGTGCATTAGTAAGCCCGAATGGCATTACTCGAAAGGCAAATATGCCCCACTCCGTGGCAAAAGCCGTCTTATGTTGATCCTTTGGAGCAATGGCTACTTGATTGTAGCCCGAAAACCCATCTAGGAAGCTGTACACTTCCTTGCCTACTACCCTTTCTAATAGATGCTCAGTGATAGGAAGCGGATAACTGTCTCTAATCGTGGCGGCATTAACTTTTTTAAGGTTAATACACACACGCAGCTTTCCATTTTTCTTGGGCACCACTACAATGGGGGATACCCACTCAGTGTGCTCAATTTCATAGATGAATCCGGCTTCAACCAGTCGATCTATCTCCTCTTTGATCTTAGCCGCATAGTTATCGTTGTATGTGTAGGGCTTCTGTTTCGAGGGTCTGGCGTCTGAGGTCATGGGGATTGTATGTGAACATATATCAGGGTCTACCCCTTTCAAGTCCTTATAACTCCAAGCAAATACATCTCGGTATTCTCTTAGCAAGGCTATCAGCTCTTGTTCTTCCTCTTCTGTCAGGTCATGACCTATGTATGTGCATCTTTCTTCTCCTTCCTCGATGGCGACAGCTATTTTCTTGGTAGTTTCCTTGCTATCATAGGCTTCTCCTGCTTGTGCCTCACGTTTAGGCATTCTTATCATGACTCTCCTATCGTCTATCTCATATTTTTTAAAGTTTTCAGGGACCTCAAACAAGGACTCTTCTGCCTCCGGAGCGACTTCCTTCTTCTTTCTTTTCTTTCCTCCACTCTTGGTGGTTACTTGTGTGGCTAACCTCACCTCATTCGTGATTTCTCCGTGTCTCTGGGGTAGAATTTCTACTTCATAGAAGTATTCTTCATCTGATGCAAAGGGTGGGTCCATAATGATTGACTCTAGATCTGAGTCACTTGCATCTTCAAATGCATCAGGGCTAGGTTCGCATTTCTCTAAAACTGCATCTCCCATATCGGCTCTATTGAAAAGACTGAAATGTCGTAGCCATCCTCATCACAGTGAGGTGTCCACTGCTCTTCATTGATGGCTACATCCATTGTTGCTAGGATTTCTGCCCAGCCATGGGGTTCAAATTCCTCATCAGGAAAGACTACAGGTGCATAGGCTGGGTCTTGAACTGATCTATGGTTTTCTTTTGCACCTACCTCTCTAGCTTTCTCTCTCTTCTCTTCTTCTACTGCTACCTTACACATCCATAAGTGGGTGTCTTCATGCATCCACGAGGATCCAGATCCTATGGAATGCACAGACTCAGTCTCATCTTTGGCTCTATGGATGGGATTCCATTGAAGAGGCGGTACGTCTCTATGAGAGTAATCCTTAAGATTGACTTTGGTTGTAACACCTAGATGTTGCAAATACAAGGAATTGGTTCCCCAATCCTGGACTACTTGCAATTGCCGCATAAATGGCCTTCCCAAAATCATCTCGTAGGCTTGGTTTTTGCTAAAGTCACATATAGCAAAAGTATGCTCAAACTCCACCCCACATGTAGTGAGAGTTATTCCTTCTAGCAATCCTAAGGGCCTTTCAATATGACCATCAGCCATCTGCAATTTCATTCTCGTTGGTCGGAGTGCCGGCTTGCCCCAACGCTTCCATAGGGAAGTGGTGGCAATTGCAACTCCTGCACCTGAGTCCAAAATTGCCTTGGTGGTGTACTCCTGGTAGGTAATGGGAAGATAGGTGTTCCCTTCTTCACCTTCACACATATCTCCTATCTTATCCAAGGGTATCTCTGGCACTGTCCTATGTGATCCTACCTGGGAACGAGGTTTTGCTATCTCGGGCACTTGATTGGCTACATGTTTCCACACTTCTGGTCTAACCTTAAGCAGCTCTTCCAAAGTGAGATTGCACTGCACTTTGGTGTTCTTCACTACCTCTGTGTTCCTAGGTATGACTGAATCTTCGTTTCTTACCATGACTGTAGGTGCTCTCATACAGGTGGACTTTGCTTCCCATGGGCCTGTGAAATGGGGTAGTTCTTGTAAAGAATTAGACTCGAAGTCTAATCTTTCTTGAGATTGGATGCTCTCATGCTCCTCATAAATGGATGGGATGTCCTGTGGGAATTGCTTGTGTGCATCATCCACAAGTTCAATGGGAGGAGGGACTTCACTTTCTTTAGCCCATTTGTCTTCTTGAATCTCTCGTAGGAATTCTGGTGTGAACCGATTCATAGAAGATGATGTGTCTAGCTCCGTAGAGTTAGGCGCGTAGGCTTTCTGGGGAGGTAGGCTCACGTTCTCACTTGCCTTGCCCTTATTTTGAGAGGCGGGTTCCTTTTCTGATTGTGCAATTAGCCTCTCTATTCGTTCTAGTAGTCCATCAAAGTGTAACTGCGTCTTAGCTGAACTAGAGATGTTAAAGAGGCGACTGGCTTCAAACATAGTCTGAGCCAATTCCACCATCTTAGCACAAATTTTGGTTCGTTCTAGCTCTAGTTCTGCTCTAGGGTAACACTTTTCATGATCAGTTACGTTTGGCCCTTCTTGGATTCTGGCCTGATATGCTCTAAGCATCATGTTTAGGTCCTCGGGAGTGGGATCGGCTAGGATGGATCCTACTCTGGGTGGTGGGTGGGTTAAGGGTGGTGTATTGAAAGGTTGGGGAATGGAAGAAGGTGGATTGGCGGGTAAAGGGAGAGGTGGTGGAGGGGTGGTGTGAGAGTGGTTTTGAGATGCGAGTTCACTTATCTTTGCTTTGGTTTCTCTCAAGTTTTCTTCAAGTTCACTCATCTTTTTTGCCCATTGCCTTTTCATTCTTTCACGACTATCCTTCCAGGCTCTAGTCCTCTTTTTGGTTATGCTCTCTGTTTCACTCACCTCGGGGCTCTTTTCCTGACCAACACCTTGGTTTTGTTGTAGTGCTTGAGCTCTTGTGATCACTTGCACAGGTGCAGTGGAAGTCACACTCCCTGTGGAGTCTACAACTAACCCAACAACATTGAGAGGAGTGATTTTAGGCATGTTATTAGGGTTCTTTGGGCAATCTCATAGGAGATGCTCTTTCCCGCAGTCTTGACAGAAACCCTGAATTGTTATTGGTTGAGGTTGTGTAGGGGCAGGCAGTGGACAATCACGTATAAGGTGATCTCCCTGACATCTGAAGCATGGTCCTCTAGGAAATGGGGGTCGTACATGCCTAGGTTGAGGTCTAGAGTTGGGGTTTGTGTACATGACATTTGCATACTCAGGCTCCCCACTATTTTCACTTGGGTCCTCATAATAGTATGACTCGTTATGCTCGGGTGACTGCATGTAGTAAGCCTGTGGGCTATCAATATGTGTGGAGTCAAAACTATGGTCACTTGGATCACTGTCTGATAGCAATGGGGTGACTGGGACTATGGCTCTGTTCGGATTTTCTTCAGCAGATGCATATTTCACTGGGATCACATTGGTTGGAGCAGGGGGTTGTTGCACTAGGACTGGTTGAGGTCTCTGCTGCCCTTGATAAGGTGGCTGATAAGTTTGCTGTGGTCTGTTGTATTGTTGTGGTGGGTACTGATTCTGGTATCTACCCTGTTGTGGATATGGCTGAGGGTAATTTTGCCTAACAGTTTGTTTGTTATATGGGAAGTCTTGTGCAGTGTGGTTGGTGTACCTGCGCTCTATGGTGCAATACTGGCTACTAGGATTCGCCTGGGGTTGGGCCATAATGGGACATACATTTTCCATATGGTCACTGCCACAAGTGTAACACCGCTTAACTGGGGCAAATCTCGGAATTTGTTTGCTAGAGACACCTAGTTTTTGAGCTACCTTCTCTGCAAGTTCCTCAATGGATGTGGATTGACCACATGTGAGGCTACTAGAGCTATCAGAATCCTTATAGATTTTTGATAGTTCTAATTCCTCACCTAGATTGTCCTCAATGTCTATGCACATGCGCACGCACTCTTCTATCGTTCTGGGGTCTTTCAGATACACATATGACCTGAGCTTGGTGCTCAACAATCCATCTAAGAACAAGGCCACTTGTTTGGCTGGTGTGGGTAACTCCGACATCGGGCATCTCTCCAAGTACTGCCTAAATCTTCTTCCAGCTAGTCTGACCGTCTCTTGAGGTGTTTGTTTGAAGCTATGAATTAGTTAGGAAGTGTTGTGCCTGATTCCACTCTTAGAAAACTCAATGATAAATGCCTCTAAGAGCTGGTCTATGTTTCTGAAATGCCTCTCGTTTAGTGGTTGAAACCACGTAAGGGCAGTGTTCCTAAGGGTTAGAACAAAAGCATTATATTGTGTGAATAGGTCCTCTACCTGTTCAGCTTTCAATACTTGCCGAAATTCTGCCACATGGTCATAAGGGTCTCCCGTGCCATCGAAATAATTCTTCATGGACTTCACCAGTTGAGTTGGTCGCAGGGTCCTAGTGTGTTCTCTCGGCCTTGGCAAAGGAAAATCGTCAGCATTCCCTTGATTCCATGGGGTTCTATGTCTCTCAGGTTCCACTCTATTCCTTTCCGTTCCCGTTCTTTCTCTTCCCAGGGAGTTGGCAAAACTTACCTCAGGTTTGTCTCTACTTCTATCTCTTTGAGCTCCATGAGCTTGGGAGGTCCCAACTCCTTGGTGACCAAAGGACACATTAGACCTTGTTTGGGGAAAAACAAATTCACCCTTCCATGTGTAGGCATGTCTTCCATGCTCAGTGACCATGAAGATTCTCTCTGATGCATTGTCTAGGTAGGTTACTTGGCCTGGGCTATCAAGGTCTTTAAACTCATAGATTGTGAGGGCACTCACTTCCTGAGGTTGAGCAGATTTATATCTACAAAAAGCCTCATCGGTTTCTCGGTTTAAAAGCAGATCTATGCTTTTATTATCCTGTGGAATCCACTCTGGAGTCATGATTCTGGTCAAGACAGATTTACCCCGGGGAGTTCTCGGCTCTTTCTCTAAATTTCCTTGTTCTATATCACCCATGTCGGTCTCTGCAATCGCATTTCCAAACTCCTCTGTTCTATCAGGAAGAGTGGTGACTACATAAATAGTCCCCTCTTTATCCAGGTATGCTCCATTCTCGAACTTGACTACCGGGTGTTCTAGTCCATGGGGTTGATCGGGGTTCTTAATCTGGACCACAGATCTTCTCAGTCCGTCTTCGTAGATGCGAGCACCTAGACGATTCGTCCTGATGTATTCCAATTGAGTCTTGTAAGGTCCCTTTGGCTTTTCTAGATAAGCCACCCTTGAACTACCTACTGGTCTCTCCATGTGATAGGACATCTCAGAATCACTTGTTTATGATCTGGGAGTGTATGGGTAATCACTCAACTGCTGGGCCCAAGACCTGGCAGTGTGATTGACACTAGCTTCAGAAGATCTGAGGCTTTGTCTGTCTCGGCCTAAGTGTCTGCCTGATCTAAGGTTCATATGCCTGATTTATCTACCCCCTTGGACCCAAGCACACTCTCGTTGCAGGTTAATTTGCACCAATCACTTTGTTCTTTTGAGTTGAATATTATGTTTATGATCTTGTCTGAAATTGCGTCGTCAGGGGTACTTAAGTGAATTTTGCACTTGATAAGTGATCGACTCCAGTTTACCTTTTGTCCCTTAGGGTTTTCGCACTTAAGACCTACTTAATTCTTGCACTTGGTTGATTAATTCTCTTGGACTTGATTCGTGCCTAACGTTGCCCTAATTAATTACCACACCTAAGTCGTACTTAGCCTAGGCTAGGAATTGACAAAGGAGGGTTGAGAGATCTTCCAGCCTCAATTAGCTGGTTGACCAGACTTCTACACAAGCCCAGGAAGCCTTCTCCCAAGCTTGGTACTCACCCTTGCTAGCTTGCTTTGGATTGCCTTGAGTGCACACAATGTTCCTGCAAAAGCTCACCAGTCAGTATTGCTCTATTACCACAAGTAATTGAAAGACACACATCAATATTTTCAGTCCCCCCTGGAGTAACTCACTGTACCCCCTCAATCTTAGGACCATCTAGTCTCACCTAAAGGCCAACTTGAAAATACATGTTCTAAAACTCCACGTATGATTCTACAAAAAACCAGTCGAGGTCCACGTAGGATTTTCAACAAGCTTTCCAACGAGACCAAAATCTCATCAATCGGAGTTCGTATGGTGAAGTTATGACCCTTCAGGCACTTAGGGGTCCAAACAGGCTCTCAGGGTTCAGGAAATTCCTCCCTGGTTTCTAGGTCTTTTGCCCACTCCTAAGGCTCTTATATCCTCCCAATGTGTCCAAGATTAAACCCAAAGATACCTCAATTCAGTCAATTAATTTACTCTAAATTTTCATGCGTTAAGCCCATGTATCGCGATAGGTCAGGTCGAGGTGTCGCGATAGCTCGTGAGGTGTCGCGATAGGTCGTGAGGTGTCACGATACTCCCAAGTGTCGCGATAGGTCGTGAGGTGTCGCGATACTCCCAAGTGTCGCGATAGGTCGTGAGGTGTCGCGATAGCTCGTGAGGTGTCGCGATAGGTCGTGAAGTGTCGCGATAGCTCGTGAGGTGTCGCGATAGGTCGTGAAGTGTCGCGATACTCCCAAGTGTCGCGATAGGTCGTGAGGTGTCGCGATAGGTCGTGAAGTGTCGCGATAGTCCCAAGTGTCGCGATAGCTCGTGAGGTGTCGCGATAGGTCGTGAAGTGTCGCGATACTCCCAAGTGTCGCGATAGCTCGTGAGGTGTCGCGATAGCTCGTGAGTGTCGCGATAGCTCGGGATATGGTGAATTTTTCAGTTCTGTCTAATGATCCTAGGAGCTCTCAGCCTGCGCAGTGTCGTGGTGCACTTAGAAACGCGATTAGTCAAAGTTTTCGAAGTGTCGCAATAGCTCGAGCTCGACGCCTCGGGGACTGTGCAGACAGATTCCGTACCTGCTGAGCTTGCTGGAGATGATGATGGAGCTGCAACCTGCAAGAAACATGCAAAAACACACAAAACAAGAACACACACGCTCGCTCTCTCTCAAACTCGCACACAACAAATGAGGGGAATGACAAGGAAGAGGGAATATGTAGTGGAGAAGGAGGTGGAGGTGGAGATGGAGAAGGAGGTGAAGATGGAGATGGAGATGGAGAAAAATCAGAAATTTACCGACTACTTACCATTCCAACGTGTCCTCTCTACGTCTTACCTCACACGCTCGTCCTCAAAGCTCGAATCCCCGGCAACGGCGCCAAAATTTGGTGTAGCTCAGTGATGAGTAGCACCTCCTTTAATGTCAATCCGGGAAGACATGAGCATGGTATGAAGACCTCGAGCAAGTGAAGGCACAAATGTGTGAGTGAGAAGCACACTAACATGCACACACGTACACACACGCGCACACACGGCAAGAACAAAGAGAGTAAGACAATGGAATCACTTCTATTGCAACAAAGTTCTCATACAAGCTCAAAACTACAAGAAGCTCCCTCAAAAATGAGCTCTCTAGCTCTATTTATAGTTTTTGCCTAGCTTTGGCCCTGTCCAGACCTAGTGTTCGGCCTAGTTAAAAATTAGGTTCCAGGGTTTATTTGAGGGCTCAAATGAGATCTAAAAAATATGAAAATTGGCAGGCAACTACTTCTAAGGCTCCTCAAGCTCGAGGACTCCTCGGCTTGTAAAAATGGAGCTACAAAAAGGTGAAAATGGTATTTACAGGGGTTTTCAGTGATGAGAATCACTTTAAAATGATGTAAGGGTTTTGGAAAAAATGAAGGGTTGCCTTAGTGCTAGATCTGCATGTGTGTCCGTACTTGCTTCTTCCCGTATACTGTCAACAGTACCATCCAACTTATCCTCAACAGCCAACATATGGAATACATCACTGCTTTCAGTCATGGCCGGTGACTAAAATACCTTGATGCAGAAAATTGACTGTATCTCAAAAAGTTGAACAGAACTGCCCCAACGAATTCTGCTAGACCTGTAGCAGACTTCGAGACGCTTGTACTGGCGAACATAAACTGGTATATACCTTTGGCACAAAAAGATGAAATAGCCTATACAAGCATTGCGATAATGCATTCGGAGGTGGAAACGAGCTCAGATCACAATTTCGGCACCACAAAGCGAAGTTGTTTTGATCTCTGAAACACCCTGAGTATGCTCACCAAATTTCGTGCGAATCTAAGAGTGCAAACGGAGGAGTGTCGACAACGCCCTAGATGAAGCAACTACCTGCTCTGATACCAATTGTTGGAGTTAGTCGTCTGCGAAAGCATGTGAACAACACAAGGAAGAAGAAAAAGCTTGGAGCACAACACACAATACTGAATGTATTACTAGAGAATGTACAAAGATAAGCAAAAAACCTCCTAAAGAGGGAAAAAAGTGCCCCGACGGTCCTAGTGTGTTCACACTACATCAACCAAGAGAAACATTGCATGTCTTTGAATTCCACTAGATCATTCTGTAGCTTAACCAAGTTCCATGCATCTTTCTCAATTCTATCAATAAGACTCCCTTTTGGTCCCATCTATTAGACATAACTTCCACCATATTAAAGTCCACATAGAAGTTAACATCAAAGGGTAGAGACTCTAAAGATTGCTAACTATTCAGTCTCTCTGTCTCAAAATTAGGAGCATAAACCAAGGCAATGGTGAGTAGGAGAGGGCTCTTTAAAGATGCGGCCACCCACTGATGGTTCCGATCCATCACCGTATAAACCAAGAGGGAGTGCCATGTTGGCTTGAAGCCTATAGCCGCACCACCGCTCCCATGCAGGTGTTGAGTGACGACCCACACATGGTCAAAATACACTTTAACCTCTTCTGTACCTTTACCTTGTCAATTTTGATCTCTTGAAAATAGATAAAATCTGATTTGAAATTTTTATCTCGAAACTATTGATCAAACACGATTGCTCTCGAGGGGTTAGACTCCTTAATGTTTATGTTCAAGGGGTCAGACTCCTTAATGTTTATGTTGTGGAATAACTTCATTAAAGAGAATTTTTTATAAAGTTATTTCAAACTTAATGTTTATGTCGTGAAATAACTTCATAATGTTTATGTCGTTCAATCCAAACTTTATGTTTATGCAGTGAAATAACTTCATAAAAAATTTTTTTGTGTTCATGTGGAGAGATAACTTCATTCATGTGTTCTCTTATATTCCATTAGGAAAACACTTTTACATATGTTATATTCCATTTGGAAAACACTTTTACATATAGCTACTAGCCGAGCGAAAGGGAAGCCGACCGTAAGTAACATTCTTTGTTCCTTCGGGATGGTGAGCGGAGCGGCTTCTCCTGCTGCAGGAGCTCACTTCGCAGGTGCTCAAGGTCCTACTGTCGAGCAGCAACCGCTCGTTCCATTGCCCTTATCTGAAAATGAAGACAGTGAAAATCTGGCTGAAAATGAAGACAGCGGAACTCTGGCGACTCTGCTCTTTCAGTCTGCTGGAAGCGGTAACCTCGAGGAAGTCAAGAAACTTCTCGCTTCCGGTGCAGACCCCTGTTCTCACGACAAATTTGGACGTAATGCCTTAATGTATGCAGCTATGAACGGCCATACCGATATAGCAAGATGTCTTCTTGATGCGGGCACACCCTGGAACACCCTCGATGGTTCCGGAAAATGTGCGGGTGATTATGCTATGGAAGGTGTCCATGAGAGTACATTCAACTTACTCTTGGACAAAGGTACGTGACGCATAAATATTGCCGGTTAGTTCTAGCGTAAATTAATCATCTCATGGTGTAGACCTGAGTTAACTCCATATACAGCTCAAAATTCATAATAACGTCTCAAACAGACGTACTCCTATGGTGTAAATGCAAACCGTGCCAGCTTGTCTGTGTGTGAAAAGCATATTCAATATCCAAATGCATCTTCGCAAGGTTTCTAGTGAGAAGCTAATCAGATTTTTGGAAGTTTGATGATATGCCTAATAGCTCATTTCACCACTACTTCGTGATGTCTATATCGATCAAATTGAAGATGGAAACTATACAGGTTCCATTAAACAATTAAACACACCACTTAAAAAGATGCTAAAGATTATTACTAGAATATTTGACTTCATGCTATCACAAATCATACATTACATCTCTGTTGTGATCTACTGACAAAAGACGGGTTAGGTTCGAGTGTTCTAACTTTAAGCTATTTGTTTCCAATCAGAAGAAAAAGAAAGAAATCAAGATTTGAGGAAACATTATAACATTCTAATATAATCTATGAGAAATTTATTTCAATTAGATTCATCTCAAATTCTTAGGATGATTTCAATTTTCTTTCTTAAAATTCCATATATTTGTTTTGACTCTCATAGTATACATAATCTAGACATTGTAAGATATGTATATATATGTATATATATATATGTATATATGTATGTATGTATATATATATATATATATATATGTATATATATATATATATATATATATATAATAATACATACATACATACATACATACATACATACA